>JAPKLW010005011.1:4357-23138 GCA_026898455.1 Plectranthus barbatus
ATATATATGTGAGGCAGTTTCCGCACACCAGACGCTGAGAGGGCCCAAATATCTCACAAAGAAGAAGAGGAATTATTCCAATAATCTCATTTGATCTAAATATAATGCCCCAGGAGGAGGAGATGAAAAAAGATTCATCAAAATCATAATTTCATATCGATCTGCTATGATCATTTATCTTATTTTATTTTGAGGGTTTTGACATTTCATATTCACTCTCATTTAGTAATTTTTGATTGTTTTCGTAGTTGTTAATTGAGTCTTCAACAACCATAGTAATGATAAAAGAATTAAGTTCTTGTTAAATCAATATGTTAGGTTGATTTCTATTTTATGATGATAGGGATGTGGCTACATGTTTTAGTTTTGATTTTTATTAATTTAATTAGAGTTTTAAATTAGGGCTATAAGGATAAAATCGTAATATTATATACTAATTTAAAATCCTGTTTTTTAAAGGGATAATTTTAAACACAGCCACAATTTTACTCAACACAGTCTCATTCACAATTTAAAATACAAATATTACTATTTTATCCTTTTGTAAAATAATACACCGTTTGTTATCAATATTACACCATTCGACCACAAGGTTTCGATTCTCTGCATTACAGTCCAACTTTCTTTGAATTAGCGACCTTTGCTGAGCTATCACTCCAACTGCTAGAAATGTGCAGTATGAAGCAGTGAAGAAGTCAATGGAATCGAAATATCAAGCATGAAAAAAAGAACAAATCGTCATAGACACAATGATCGCCGTTATGCTCACACCCTTATCAATGGGCTTGTTTGTGCCACATCCAAGTTTTGTGATTGTGAGTTGTGACCGGTTGTATGTATTTTATGTGTGTAGTTTTGAATTTCATTTTACGGAAATGAGTATGAGGCTATGAATTGGGGTTTTTATTTTTTGAGATTCTAATTTAAATTAAGGGGTTATAAGGATATAATTGTAATATTGTATAATAATTTAATTTATTTTTTTAAAAGTAGTTGTGTTGAGAAATAATGTGGCTGTATTTAGAATTACCCTTAGTTTATTTGGCAAAGTCTCCTATGAGACGGTCTCGTCATTTTTTATTGTAAAACGGATTGAATTCTATCCATATTTTTTAATTGGATCTTTTAATGAATACTCATCTTTACCAAATAAAAACAACCTCTCTCTCTTTAGAATACACGACACAAACTCCACAATGTCGTCCTCACGTTCACAGACACGACGACGGAAACTTGAGCTCGTGGCGGCGGCGGTGGTGCTGGTTCAAGCCGCTATCAGGAGGACAGATAATTTGTGTGCCGATTAGGAATCCTCCTCAGATCTGTTGAGATCCGTCGGTCCATGTACTTCCTCGCAATTTCTTTCTATTTTTATTAGAGTGGGGGCTCGGCGATTTTGCTGTCGAATCAGTTCAAGGATAGGAGGAGGGCCAAGTACAAGCTTGTTCTCATGTAGTGAGGATGCATTAAGGCGCAGATGATAAGAAACTTCGTTGGGTGTATCAGGAGCAGGATGTTGTATTCTTTTACTGTAAATTATGTATTCCTTTACTGTAAATGATGTATTCAGCAATTAAGCTTTTTTTTCAGCAATTAATTTTTTTTTGTTCTCAAATGATGTATTCCTTTACTGTAAATGATGTATTCAACAATTAAGTTTTTTTTTTCAGCAATTAAGTTTTCCTCCACCACCTACGGCTTCTTGACCACCCTCAACCACCACCCTCCTCCCTCGTCGCCCCCAGAAGGTCCTCCACCACCACTGTTCGCCAGCATCCTCTCGAGGCCATCAACTGTGTGACCTCATGTCAAGCCTCGATTCCGACCACGTCCCCAACTTTCATTAATACTCGGAAATTTCAAACACCAACCCAAATAGGCCAAAACATCAAATCTAGTCCAAACTATCCGCCTTTTTTCAATTCTAGTACGAACTATACCTATTCTCGATTTTATGTCCAAACTTTACTAAATTATTCAAATCTAGTCTGCAAAAATATTCCGGCGACGGAAAGCTGACTGGGCAACCGGAAATCCTCGTCATATTTTAAAAATAAAATAATTTAAATCCACATCATAAAATATAATTCCACATCATATTTATTTTAATGTCATATTAAAAAAAACTCAAAATCTAAAACCTTTTTCCCTAATTCCTTTCCCTTTCATGCGATTCTTCACCCCTTCCCTTCCTTCCCGTTCGACTGTAACCCATTCCCTTCAACCGACGGCGGCGGCGGCGAAAATACTTCCCCCATTTTCTTGCTTCCAATCGTTCGACAGGCATTGTTCGACAGGCATTGTGGTGAAGAATCGACGGAGAGAGAAGCATACATATCAATTCCAAAACAATGCCGCCAAGATTAACCACAAAAACAAGAGACAACAAAGTCAGGGGCGATACGCAACCCCCCGACCTTCGCCTGCATTGTCAGCGATGGCGGCGCGTAATTCTCCTGCTCCCCCTTCACCACTTCAACCAGGAACTCAAAATCTGGTATCGACGGATCATCGGCGGTGATATACGTCAGCCCTTCAAAATCTCAGGCCTTCTCATCCTGATACTGGAACTGAAAATATATGTTGAAAGCATACGACATGTGCTCGTCGAACGACGTCCGGCTGCACTGCCCACCTGCACGCTGCTGCAGTCACTATTCCTGTATGCAAACTGCAGCTGCCTCATCACCTTCACGTGGTCCGTCCTGTTCCCTTTCATAAATATATATTTCAGCTCAAGGGTCCGTCGGTTCTTCACCACAATGCTCGTCCAACGATTGGAAGCAAGGGAATGGGGGAAGTATTTTCACCTCCGCCGTCGTCGATTCTTGCCGTCGATTGAAGGGAATGGGTTACGGTCGAACGGGAAGGAAGGGAAGGGGTGAAGAATAAAAAGGGAAAGGAATTAGGGAAAAAAAGGTTTTAGGTTTTAAGGTTTTTTTTTAAAATAATATGATATTAAAATAAATATGATGTGGAATTATATTTTATGATGTGGATTTAAATCATTTTATTTTTTAAATATGACGAAGATTTCTGGTTGCCCAGTCAGCTTTCCGTCGCCGGAATATTTTTGCAGACTAGATTTGAATGATTTAGTAAAGTTTGGACATAAAAACGAGAATAGGTATAGTTGGTACTAGAATTGAAAAAAGGCGGATAGTTTGGACTAGATTTGATGTTTTGGCCACCCAAATATTGATACTTTTGTTGAGATATTTGAAGAGCTCTGCCGGCCGAGGGGGAGCAGAGGGTGGTGCTGTAGACAAGGAGCTTGAGAGGCGTTACTGCGAGGGGAAGTTGAGAGGTGCATGCAGGTGATGTGATCGTTGAGCTGGGAGTGGTGGGTTTGTAAAAGTAAACTCATTATCAATTTGTTTTGTAATGGGTATGGATTTTGATCCGTCTCACAATAAAAGATAGTGAGACGGTCTCACAGGAGACCAACTCAATTTATTTTGTGTATTTGTATTTTTTTTTCATTCAAAAATTCAAGCCCTAATTTTATCTTCCCGTCGTCTTCTTCCCGCAGAGCCGCGGCTCCCTACTGCGGCAGCTCTCTTCCCGGCCTGCGGCCTTCCACCATCGTGCCGCCGGTCTGTCGTCCCTCCAGGCTCCCACTCTATTTCGGCGTGCTGCTCCATTTCCTCGCGTGTCCTGAGCCATCGCAGGTCCCAACCCGTCGATCGTGGCTGCTCTATTCCGGCGCGCGCAGCCTTCTACCATCGCTGTGCCTCCACTCTCTTCCCGGTGTGTTGCTCGTTTCCTCTCCTTGACCTTATTTGGGTTATTTTCTTTTCCAGTTTTCTTCATCTATCTGGAAATAGTAGCCCAATTTTTCTCTTATGTTTATTTTTCTGCTTTAGTTTATGATAATTGATAGAAATAGTTTTTGTGTTTGCTGTGGCTTATTGAGCTCTGCTTTTGTTGTTGTTATGTTCTTTCATTTGATATATAGTAACACAAACACAGACCTTGGTACTTTCAGTGGTTGTTTCAAAGGAATCAGGTTAGGCTATCTGGGCGGAGAGTTTAAATATCTGATTGCACATATTCATTCTTGTTTGTCTTCGTTTCGCGTTTGATTGATCGGCTTTTTGACGATTTATTCGGCCCAAGTGTTTGGATTTTGTGTTCCTGGATTATTTTTATTGTTCTATCGTCTATTTTATGGTGTTGGTCGTTCAATATGCTTTCTTGGGATTTGCTTGTTTCTTTCTGATCTTAGGGTTTTGGAAATTATTACTGTATTCTTGGGTTTTGAATTTGAGTTGGTAACATTATCTGGGTCTATTGTACTTGCTGGAATCTTAAAAGAAATTTTTAGTGTTTTTTTAACTTCCCCCAATTCTGGCCTTTTCTGGCTAACACCTCTGGTCTTTCTTGGGTGAAAGTTGAATTTTACTTGAGTCAGTTTTTAATTATTTTGGAGCAGTTCCTTTTGATATGTAGTAATGTTGTATGCTCTTTTAACTTTCCACCAGCTCAACCTATTTGAATATTCGAGTTTCTAAGGTGTACTGTTTTAGGAAAATGATGAATTTTGTACAGATAAACTTTTTTGCTTCTGCATCACATTAGTAGTCGATTAGATTGGGGTTCAAATTTTGAGTTGTTGTGCTTGCCTTAATGGTTCCATGTAGACATGGCCAAATGGGCCCGGAACCGGCTGAACCGGCCCGGAACCGGCCCGCCGGTTCAATGAACCGGCCCGGAACCGTGGGCCACGGTTCGAAACCGGAACCGGACCCATATTTACACGGGCCGGTTCCGGTTCAACATTTTCGGGCCCGTGGAACCGCCGGTTCCGAACCGGCTGAACCGGCGGTTCCTTTTTTTTTTATTAAAAAATATTAATTATAAGAAATGTGGTTGTGAGGGTTCGAACCACTACCCTCAAAGAAAATATCACGCCACTCAACCACTGGACTAATCAACTTCGTTGTGAAATTAAAGGGTTATAATAAATATATTGTAAATTGTTTCAAACAATTTCATTTTCTATATAATCCAAATAAATTATTTCCTTATTATTATTGACTAAATCACATTTTTAAATATATAAAAACTATAAATTACTTATTATTATAAGTAATTCTTATTTTTTCAATATTTCTTATATATTACTAAACAATAATAATATCCTTAAATAGGATATATAATTGACAAATATTATTTCAAACCAATGAAATTGATTGTTAAAATATTATTGCATCTTATAAGTTACAATATATCTCACATAACAATAAATTGATTCATAATGAATATAAACTTTTAAGATTGCTACTAACTTAAAAGCAAATCTTAGATTAATGGGTAACATATCATATTTATTTATACTAACTTTTAAGAATATTATTTTAATTAAATGTTATTTAGTTTACAACTATACGATTTAATACAAAGATTGGACTAAAAAAATAAAATGAATACACAAAGAATTAAAGAGGTTTTCAATTTTCATATATACTAATTTAACTCAAAGGTTTTATTATAACAAATGATAATTATGTCATTAAAATCTTATCATTTAACAATTAATAGATAACAAATCTAAACTTATAATAATGTTACTAATTTTAATATTAAGTATTGAAAAAATGCATAATATATCATATTATTTTAGTTGAACATTATTTGTACTATTATAAAAGCTTCAAGAATATCAAGTAAATAATAAACAATAATTTAAATCAATATATTTATTTAATTAATATTATTGTATATTATAAATTATAAGTTATAACATATTTTACATTATAATTATAATAGATTTATAAAGGTAATAGTTTTATATTTTTTAGATCAAATTTATTCTAATAGAGGATTAGTAGCCTAGTGGATAATTGATCTCTAAACTTCATAGAGGTCACAGGTTCGAAACCTCTTATTTACATTTTAAATTTTTTAAAAAAAAATTTAAAAAAAAAAAAAACCGGCTGAACCGCCGGTTCGGCCCGGAACCGGGTTGACCCGGAACCGCCGGTTCCGGGCCGAAAACCGGAACCGTCCCCTTCATTTGGCGGGCCGGTTCAGGGCCCTGGTTTCTGGAACCACCGATTCGGCGGTTCCGAACCGGAACCGGCCCGTGGCCATGTCTAGTTCCATGTTGTACTTTGTTCATCTTCATGAACTTTACTGTTCACTTGAATCAGTTTTTTTTTTTTTGGAGATAAAATAGCCAGGTTAGGAGAAGCAGAAGAAGGGGGATAGTTTTTGGAGGACCCACTGCAGTGAGAAATTGAGCCTAAATGCCTAATGGCTATGATTAAAATTGAATATATTTATATTCATATTCAATCTTATATAAGCAAATAAATAATATTATGGCAAAAACTTGCGTTAGGCAAGCCTAAACGGTTTAGGCGGGTTTTATCCTACCCAAATGGGTTCACCCATCCCAAATAGGGTATATTATATGGGTTTGGGCTTGGATTAATGGATAAAACCCGCCTAAAACTTGGGTTAATGGTTAAAACCCGCCTAAATCATTTAGGCCTGCCTAACCCAAGACCTTCCCTAATATTATTATTTCTATTTTATCTCTAATTCGAAAACTTAGATAAATACAAACTTTTTACTCTCATTTTTATAAATATCTCTCTTGAATCTGGCCGCCTAATGCATTTCATCACGTTTCACTCAAAACTTTGAAAGAACTGGGAACCAAGATGCTTTGAATATTTGCAATGCAAGCGATGTTGATCTGAACACCTTAATAAAAAAGAATTTATTCCAAAACCACACAACTGTCAAGAACAACTACATTTATACTCTTTACTTTATCTCGTGTAAGAATAGCCCGCCAAACCATATTCATGAGCTAATTGATTGCTACAAGATCATCACAGTACATCGGATAATGCATTTTATTTTAAAATTTTCAACCATATTCTCTTAAGAAGCAATTGTACATGAGAGATATTACCACCAATGGTTTAGGAATTAGGGAAAATTAAGGAGTTAATTATCATCACATAAAATGCTCTAAATTTTTAAAAAATATTAGCGAGCAATTTAGCAGCTTAGAAAGATAAAAAACAATTATGTGTGAGTGTGACCCTTATTCTTGAAGAGTCCGAATTTGATAAATTATAGTGAGAGGCCTCTTGAATTGATTTCAACTGAAAATAAAAGTCAATTTTAAATTCAACATAAAATTTTAAATTGAGGAAATAAGAATGAGGATAAAATAGGAATATTAAAAAATTCTATACTAAGAAAAATTATAGCTGTATTTAAAAACCCTTTTAATTTTTGTCATTATTTTAAAACTCCAAACAGTTCATTTTTTAAGAAAACATAAAGGACTAGGGGTGTACACGGTTTGGTCCAAACCGGCCGAACCGAAATGATTTGGTCGGTTTGATAAGTGAATTAATCGGCTGGCCGGACCGCAAATTTCAAACCGTATAATTTGGTTTGGTCCATGGATTTAGTACAGAAACCGGCCGTTTGGACCGGACCGGACCGTTTATAATTTTAATAAATATTTAAATCATACTCCCTCCATCCGGCTGAATTGTCCTGGGTTGACCGGGCAAAATAACCAAGGAGTGTGAGTGTAAAGTAGGTTGAGTGGAGTTAATATTTTATTGTTGAGTGTGAAAAAGTTATCTTTTTAAGTAATGGACAATTGAGGTGGGACGGACAAAAAAGGAAAGTGGGACAATTGAGGTGGGACGGAGGGAGTATATTGTACTAAAAATATTAATGTAGTACATTTAGTGTAGTGGTTCAAGCTATACTTTGGATTTTAAAAGGTACAAGTTCAAATCATTTACGCAACATCATATATTTTACCCTTATTATCTTCTCGGAATAAGTACGAATCATATACTGTGCAAAATCATAGAATTTTTATTTTTCTCCTATATTTTTATTTATTTATTGAAATTTAAAATAAACCTTAAACTATCCAATATTACAATCTCACAATTTAATTCAAGCGTCGGTCGGCTTCACCATTGTCGCATCGTAATAATGTGACCTTTTACGAACTATTATGTTTGAGAATGAGATATGAACTATTATATTTTGATGTCATAAATTATTTGTTTCTATTATGATTGTCTTGTACTTTGTCGATGAGAACCATTATTTATTTTTTTTAATTTCTCAAATAAATTATTGCTAAAAATAGAAAAAAAAATTATGTTTTGACTTTGCTCGTTAAAGTCATGTTTCAAACCGTTAAACCGGCCGAACCAAACCGTTTTATATGTTTGGTTTGGTTTGGTTTGAAAAATTAATTTAGTCAGTTTGGTTTGAGAATTTTTCAAACCGTATTATTTGATTTGGTCCATACTTCGACATTGAAACCGGACCGTGTACACCCCTATAAAGGACTGCCCAACGCAACGTTCACCTGTTTCTTTTAACATTTCTTCCTTCAGATGCAAGAACGCCTACAGATTATCGAGTCCGATCTGTCGCACGAACCAAGTGAAACAGTTCCACGCCCACTCACTGAAAATCGGCACAGATTTCGCCAAAGACCTCATCGCTAGGCTCCTAGAACTCCGCGACGTCAACTATGCACACAAGGTGTTCGACACTATTCCCAACCCAACTCTTTCCCTCTACAATAAGCTCATCCAAGCTCGCTCCTCTCACGGCCCTCATTCCCAATGCTTCTCTCTCTACTCCCAACTCCTTCACCGATCACTCCTCCCCAATGCCCATTCCTTCACCCTCCTCTTCGTCGCGAGCGCGAAGCTTCCTAGCTTTTCCCACGGTCAAATGGCCCACTGTTGGAAGTATCGAGAAGGATCCGGAAGGTGCCGGAAGTGAGAATTAGTTAGAATAATTTTACTTGTATTTTGCCTATAAATAGGTGTTTTCCTTTGTATTTGGTACCACAATGTGAAATAAAATTAGTTTCCCCTTATTCTCTCCCAACATTACATTTTCTCTCCATACTCTACAAAACTCAACATGTATCAGAGCGAGGTTCGATCCTGTGACGTGATTATAGCTAAGTGAAGGAGAAATCCATAACAATGGCTGATGCCGATGATGAAGACGATGAACCACCTGATAGTTTTTTTTTTTTCCCCTTTCCTTGCTGCGGGTTTTATTCTCATATCTTCCTCCTATTTTGAGACGCGCTACCTGTGTGGTGCTCTCGTTGGCGACTACTTCGGTTGTCTTCCCCGAGGGGTGTGTTCTGGAGATTTTGGGAAATTGGGTGCGTGCCCTAATTTCGTTGATTTGGGGATCTGGGCATTGCACTGCCCCTGTTCGCGATTCGTCTCAAATCGGAGTCGATCTTTGGTGTGGTGATTGGTTGCGGGTACGCCTCCGTGGACGGCGATTGCTCTGAGTTGACTGCTGCATCTCTGTTGGTGTCTGCTCCGGTGTGGCCGGAGCTATTTCTTCCCGACTGCTTCTTCGTCGGTGTTCCTGTGTTGCGCGCCTACTGCTTTTAATTTCTTGAAGGTATGGGCTGCGCTGTTTCTTGGTGATTCCTTCATTTTTGGCTTCTACTTCTGTAAGTCTGCCTACTGATGTTGCTATGACTGCATAGAAAGCTGTTGGGAGGTTGTTCCTTGGTTTGGTTGAAGTTTACGGAATTGACTCGAGTCTAGATGGCTAGTTTGTTGGTTTTTTCCTTGGTTGGTTCATTAATGGTGCTTCTATTGCCTCTTACCCTATTGTTACTGTTCATTGTTGGATGATGATGATTGAGGGTGGAAATATTTTTGCTGGTGGATACTTGTACATGGTTGGTCAATGTTGCTAAGGCTGCCTCAGATAGATGGTGAACACAGTGTTTTTCATTGGATTTGGACTCAGATCTCTGATGCTTGAGTGGTCTACTTATACTAATCTGAATAGATTTGTCTGATTCTCTCTTACTGCGCCACTGAAGTTTGATGGTTAGAAGGTGCAGTGACTGTTACTTCTCCTTGTGGAGCAAGTTGGAAATTCTGCAGCCTTGTTATGATGTCTGCTGGTTGGTGTGTTGTGTTTGGTTGTGTGGCTGTGTTGGTGTGTTTCAGCAGCTGGTTTCGCAGTGTGCAGGGCTGCTGCTGCAATTTTCTGCTGCTGGTTTGGTGATTGGCTGTAGGGTTGTGAGGGGTGCAGGGCTGTGTAGGCTGCTGGTTGATGCCTGCTGTTTTCTCAGCCAGGCTGCTGTTACCCTGCGGTTGTGACTGCAGTTTTTGGTGCATCAGGCCTGGATTTTTGCTGTCGGTTTTGCTACGGGATGATGCTGGCTGCAGCCTTGCTGCAATTTCTGTGCTGCTGCCTGCTGTTAATTGCTGCTACTGGTTTTGTGTGCAGCTTGAGTGCTGTGGGTCTGGTTGATGCAACTTGAAGTTTGCTGCTGTTTGCAGTGTTTGCTATTGATGCTTCCTGCTGCGGTGTTGCAGCTTTAACTTTTTGTCGGTGTTGTTGATGGTAACACACCTGATGTTCACTACACGATTGATTGTTGTAGTTTGATTTTGTGCTTTATGCATGGATATTGGACATTGAGCATAGCTACTTGATGCTTCTGTTGCTCGTGTTCTTGGATTGATCTTGAGCATAGCTACTTGATGCTTCTGCTGCTCAGATCTTAATGCTTTATGCATTTTTACCGGATTAGCTGACGATTTTCAGCTTTGATTTAGCCATTGTGCCATTGATGCTTTATGCATTTTTACATGAATATGGTGATGATATCTCACCTTTAATTTGGCTTTTGCCATTGGATGATTTGGCATTTGCCATTGAATTAGGGAATTGAATTTCCCTTACTTGTGTCCAAGTTGGACATTTCTGCTATGCACCCATGTCCACCTTGAGGGGGGGTGTTGGAAGTATCGAGAAGGATCCGGAAGGTGCCGGAAGTGAGAATTAGTTAGAATAATTTTACTTGTATTTTGCCTATAAATAGGTGTTTTCCTTTGTATTTGGTACCACAATATTGTGAAATAAAATTAGTTTCCCCTTATTCTCTCCCAACATTACATTTTCTCTCCATACTCTACAAAACTCAACACCCACGCCCATTTCCTCAAATTCGGCCATGATCAGGACGTATACGCCTCAACTGCATTGGTCGACATGTATTCCAAAATGGGCTTGTTACGTTTAGCAAGGGAGGTGTTTGATGAGATGGATGGCAAAGAGACGCCCACCTGGAATTCTTTGATATCGGGTTATGCCAGGAGTGGGGATTTGGAAGGAGCTTTGCATTGCTTCTTGGACATGCCGTCGAGGAATGTGATTTCTTGGACTGCTTTGATATCCGGGTACTCGCAGAATGGGATGTACAGGGAGGCTCTGGATATGTATTTGGAAATGGAAAGGGAGGGAAGAGTTAGGCCTAATCAAGTCACCATAGCTAGTGTTCTTCCAGCTTGTGCAAATCTTGGTGCCTTCGAGGTGGGGCAGAGGATCGAAGTTTATGCTCGGGTGAATGGCTTTTTCAAGAACCCCTTTGTCTACAACGCAGTGCTTGAGCTTTATGCAAGATGTGGTGTGATTGAGAAGGCAATGCAGTTGTTTGATGAACTTGGTGGTGATAGGAACTTGTGCTCTTGGAACACAATGATCATGGGTTTAGCTGTCCATGGAAGATGCCGTGACGCTCTGGAGCTGTTCAACAGAATGCTGGTGAGCTTTTCGTTCAAGCAATTATACTTGCATTGATCAAAGTAATGGTTTATTCTTGTCTTGTGATTGATGTTGCAGAGGAGCGGCATTGCACCAGACGATGTCACATTTGTGGGGGTGATCCTTGGATGTACTCATGGAGGGATGGTTGAAAAAGGGCAGGAGCTCTTCAACTCGATGGAGCCAAGATTCTCCATTGCGCCAAAGCTAGAGCACTATGGATGCATGGTGGATCTTCTGGGGCGAGCAGGACTAGTGCAGGAAGCTTACGACCTCATCATGGGCATGCCAATGAAGCCTGATGCAGTGGTATGGGGAGCGCTGCTGGGAGCTTGCAGTGTTCATGGCAACGTGGAGTTCGGTGACAGAGCTGGTGAGGCACTGTTTAAGTTGGAGCCGTGGAATCCAGGGAATTATGTGATTCTTTCAAATATATATGCAAGAGCTAACAAATGGGATGGAGTTGCGAAGCTGAGGAAGTTCATGAAAGGCTCTAACACTACTAAAGCAGCAGGCCACAGCTTTATTGAAGAAGGAGGCAGGATCCATAAATTCGTTGTCGAAGATAAGTATCATCCCAAATTCAAGGAGATTTTTGCAGTGTTAGATTTTGTTACTGATGAAATGAAACTTCGTGGGAAAACTGATCATTCTGATGAATCAAATTCTTGGAGTGATCTTGAGTTTGAATGCATCTAAAATTATTGGAGTTGTCATTTTGAAGAAAATAATTTGTGTTATCTTGAGGTCATGATTTTGGGATGAATTATTTCTTTGCAGGGTTAGACTTTTGGATTCTGGACTCTCATGGATTGGAACCTAAAATAATTGACCTTGAATGCTAATTGTGCCACTGGTTAATAATTCTGTATATTGTCAATTGATTCATGTACGCTGTAGAGATGAAATGGTGAAAAATCAACTGAACAAGAGTGATACAGGCCACTTACTAGGTGAACAATGAGCATCAAGCTCAGCCTCATAATTGCACGGTTTCCTGAGTCTGCAAATTAAAGTCAGAAAGGAGTATATTTTGAAGGTGATCTTAAATTTATTATGAATGTACAACAAAAGCAAAATTAGATAGGGATTTTCAGCTGCAGCCCACTTGAGGAACAAACCAGATTAAAAGTTAAGAAGATAGAGGTTCAGAAAAGAATATTCTCTACTGATGAAACAATGTAAACCGATTATGCAAAACGTTTAGCTAAGCTCCCGAACAATCAAGAAGCAAAAAAATATTCAAGTGACTTAGATGATGATCAATTCTATCAGAGGGAGTACCTATTACCTTGGTAGCAATCAGCTTCATCTCACAATCATCATTTCCACAGGAGCTAACCGGAAAAATATCACCGCTTACATCCTGTAAGAAAATTAATTCCAGTGTTATCTTTTTACCTCTATAAAGAAGTAAAGTTGGATTAAAGAGTTTCTCCAAAAGCTGGATACTTTTCTAGAAAAGTTTTTTCAAAACCTTGAATATGGTATTTTAAGAACCTATCCACAGTTGTGACACTCATAAGTTTGTTCACTTTTCTTGAGGAACCGCCAACTCGACATTATTATGATATTGTCCGCTTTGGGCCAAAGCCTCATACTAATGTGAGTTGGGTGAACTCTTATATACAAGAAATTCCTTCCTTCTCTCCTCGATGTGGGACATGAGCTTGCCAAACCCCAACATTTCTCCCCTCAAACATAAGGACCACAATCCCGTGTCTCCTCCCCTCGAGCTTTGATCCGTCTCAACTCATCTTGCACCGCCGCCGTTAACCCACGGGACACGCCGTCTAACCCCCTACAATATCAGGAGGCTTTCGATACAAGGCACCCAGAGACGATCCCCGTCGAATTGAGGGTCTCCCACATCCCTCCAGAGTCCACCACCAACCCGATCCCTGCTCGAACCAAGGTACCACGTGTTTGTTCCACGTTCACCGCACCAATCTGTTGGAGGAACCGCAAACATTAGTATGATATTGTTCGCTTTGAGCATCACAAATCCTCACAGTTTTGCTCTTGGGTATCAACCCAAAAGACCTCATACTAATGGGAGTTGGGTGGACTCTTATATACAAGAAATTCCTTCCTTCTCTACCCGATGTGGGACATGAGCTTGCCAAACCCAAGAACTTCAATTTTACCAAGTCTTTCAATATATACTGGCCGGCTCCTTTATCTACACCATGGTAACCATGAGGGTAATAGTGCTGAACTTCTTCATAAAGAAAATTCTAGGGGTGACAATTTTTTATCCGATCCGATAATTCGACACGAATTTGTACGATAATAATGGATACGGATTGAGGCTTATTGGATATGGATCTTTATTGGATTGACACGATAAGGACACGAAAATTTCGGATCGGATTCGGATTGGATATGGATCGGATTGGATAATTCATTAAACGGATCGGATTCATATCGGATATGGATATTCGTTAATAAAATAATAAAATTTTTTATTTTTTTAAATATAATAATTAATTAATTAATTTTAATATATTCATATAGATTTAGAGTTCTTTCAAAAACTCAAATATCTTGGTTCTTCATTGTTCGTGTCTCGTTTCTTTAATTTACCACCAAAAAAATGTATTTATTTATTTATTCATTATATTTTTTAATATTTATTTTCTTCTACTATCAAACTTTAATAATTTCTTTTTTCTCAACTTCAAGTTTTCAATTAAGTTGTTGTAATATCCCGTATTTTAATTAAGCAAATTAAATCTTAATTTAATTAATAAAGGAATATTAATTTCTGCAAATATTTATTTATTTGTTTTTGAGAAACAATTAAACGCCCGTTGAGTTTGAGAAATCCAAAATTTGATATCTTTATATCATTGGAATCGTTTTGAGAAAACGAGAGTGACCGTGAAGTCACAATTTTATTAATGTTGGACGAGTGCATAGAGACATTAATTAGAATATTAATAAATGTGATAAAATTCACAACTTGCACTCGGTGAGTCCGATTCTAAAATCGAGCTAGGAAATGCTTGGAAATATTATATGGAAGCATAGGAAATTGTCGGAATATTTTTCCGAGGTCCGTATAATTTCTAATTAAATGTTGAATTAAATGAAAAACGGAATAATTTTTATCTCCGAAAATTATGAAATTTTATGGGCAAGACGAACTCGTCGAGAGGAGCATTTCCATATAATTTATCGAATTTTTCGAACTCGTTAAGACGAGTTATCGGAAGAAATTATACTCAAATTGAGAAGGGATAAAATATTTTAATTCATTTCTTCATGTTGAAGAAATTGACGCAGCTGCTGGAACCTTTCATGTGAAGGTTTGTGGCTTGTGGTTGTGATTGGAGAAATAAGGAGGTGAGGCGGTGGGGGATGAATTGCCTCATCAAAACAAAATTTGTGTTATCATCATCTTCATTCATCATCTTCCATTTCGGCGTGAGAGGGGAAGAGAAAGGGCGAGAGAAAAAAAAGAGCAGCAGGAAACCCATTTCAGTCACCCAACCACCGCCTCTGTCCGCACGTTTTCCGGCCACCACCGTGTATGGCAGAAAACGCCACCACAATCATCCTCTTCCTTGTTTTACAAGGATTTCAAAAAAAACACACCTATGTCTCGAGAGGTGAAGAGACGGGGAAGATACAAGCCGAGAAAGATAACTGGGAAGGAAGACAAACCCCAGTTTCCCAGCTCGACCTCGCCCTGAAACTGGCCGTTTTCCGGCCGCCTCGAGCCACCGTCGGCAACTCCATCACCACCATTCGGAAGATTATCTTGCAAGGAGTATAATTACGCACCGTGACGTGGACCGTAGAGGAAGTTACGAGCAGAGGAAACCCCATCGCCAGTTTTCACCGTCACCTTCAGCATCGTCGCTGTTCTCGCATTTTCCGGCCAACTCAGGCCAAGGCAGGACTCGAGATTACAATCATTAGAGTCCTCATTCTTTAAGGATTCCGGGAAGCTATTGCACGTCCCGTGAGGCGAAGAAACGAAGGAATTATAAGTCGAAGAAGGTAGGCCGTCGGTTTCGCAACCGATACGGTAATAAAGCTTGAAACTCGTTTACCCCAGTTGAATCAAACTTTGATGCTAGAAATGTGTTCTCTATATTGTAGGGAAAACTTTGATACCCTGAAACACGAAAATAGTCGCCGGAAAATCTCTGCACCAACGAAGAGCGACGTGAAGTGAGTTTGAAAATTTCATATTTTCATTTATTTGATTTTGTGTAATTTCTTCGAGTTTGATGCTTGCCTCGTGTTCTTAGATGAGTTAGGAGCATGATAGTATGGTTTCTGGGACTTGGTTGTGTGTTTGGGGTGAGTTATATCAAGTTGCAGGTCCATTCTCGCGAAGCTGCCGGAGAAGATGAAGCATATCGACCTAAAGTACGTTCATATCGATCTGACGCAAGTCGATATGCTAGTGTCTCTGGGTCGATATATTCAGGCAGGATTGGGAAATTGTATTTTCTGAGCCTGTTTTGATTCGATTTGAGTTACCTTCAATTCATGAGTTTAATACATGATTATATAAGCATGTTAAGGACCTGATTACATGTTGGTTTGTGAAATTTAAGGTCGAAAGTGATTGATTCGTATTAAAGAAATGTGGAAACATGTTGATGTTGAAGTTTGGAAATAAGTTGGATTATGAAGTGTGTAATTGAGATTGGTCAAATTAGATTGTCTATCCTAGTCTATCCATCCTAATTAGTTGCGTACTATATTTATTGAAGGTGGAAATAAGGAGGGAAGCTCGATTGCTCAATTAACAAGAGACATCTAGTTCGCTGAAGCTTAACACCAGGTGGGAATTATTTTCGTACAAAATAAAAATGCTTTTCGTTTTCCAAATGAGTATAAAAATGATTTTGTTTTAAATTGATTGCTATGCATAAATGTTTTATGTTGCATATCTGTTCCTCTGATTGATTCCTATCAACAGAGAGATTGATTATGAGATGAGAACCAAGCCCTACGGGTGCTTGAGCTAGTCTTACTAATCTGAGAAGAATATTATGTTATGAATTATGAGGTTGTGCAGTTGACGTACTGAGACCTTGGAGAGATAAGGATCTGTGTGAATTTATGAAAATCGATCGTGTCTCAACGCTGTGTGTTACTGAGACCTTGTGCACATTTAATGACAGTGGGTAGAGTGGTTCGCCCATTCCCAGCTGATCATTGTAACTAGGAGGTGGGCCAGCTTCCAATTACGAAACATTAAACAGATATGTTAACATGTTAGTTAGCCGGCAAATAAAATGTTTTGGATAACGCGGCTTCTTCCAAACAAAATTCCGTGTTTATCTGTGTGTGTTGCATAGCATTCATACTTAAACTGTACTTTTCGGGCATATTTCCATTGGGTATATTCGTACTCAGCCCCTCGTATTATTTCTAAAATGCGCAGGTTGAAGAGCAGGGATGGAAGGGGAGGGTGTAAAGACGAGGATGGATTTGTAAAATTTTGAAAGATCCTGTGTTATGCATCGCCATATGCATAACACCACCACGTTTGCACCCACTGCTTCACGCTCTGAAATATTTTTCCTTCCCTTTTGCTAAATCTTTTGAAGAATCTATTGTTTAACTATCTTTACTTTGGTTATCAAACTTTTACGTACGTGAATGTAAATTTCAAGTTATTTTATGTGTTTATTTTAAATCTTCCGCTGTTTTTAAATTATTATTGATTGAAAATTTATCAACCACAACTGTAACGCGCCTCGAATTTGGGAAGGCTAATTGGGGGCGTTACAGTTGTATCAACGGATTAAATAAATAGTGAGATCATAAATTTTAACGCTGATGAAAGTATTGTACATTCTCATTCATTGTCTCAACTCTTTCAATTTCACCATGATAGATTAAAGGTATTCATTATAATTTATTTTATTTGATATAAATCTTAAAGTTTTTATTAATATTTTTCTCCCTCAATATTGTAAGTGGAGTATTGACGACCAAGGTGAAAGATTGATCAGTATTTAGAAATGAACATGTTTGACCATTAGAATCTGAATTTAAGATTTATCTATATATCTTGGGATATTTGATTGAGGATTTTAATTTCAAATGAAGTTGCAATTTTATTTATTTATCAAACACATTATTTGAACAATCAAATATTATCAAATTTTTATTGGATTATAATTTTGTTTATTGAAACGAATTCTTATTGAATTAATCCGATTTAGATTCTTATCGGATCATTATCGGATCGGATACATAACGGATCATTCGGATTAGATACTTATTGGATCCTTAACGGATACGTATCGGATTCGTGCGGATACAGATTTGAGCTTGGCGGATCGGATATGAATACGGATTTTAATTTTTCTTAATGGATCGGATACGAATACGGAATCTACAATGTAGTTGGAGAGTTATTTTTCTAGAAGTTGGTTTACCAAAATTAGAACAATTGATTTGTATTTTACAATTTTTTTTTAGGGAAACTCAATTTGTAGGTCATTCCTCTTGTTTCTTGCAATCTTCACTTGAAACTATTTATGAGAAAATCAAATAGTTAAAATTTTAAATCTGAAATTAACTAATATCCCACTCAAGATTATTTGATTTTACATTGAGAGATGTTAAAATTAGCTTATATCTATGATTCTCGAATAAAATCTTGTTATAGCTCTCAAAACTCTTTATAAATTTGTGTTCAAAGTTAAAAATCAGTTTAAAAGCTAGATCATCCTTATTCAATTCAAAAATAAAAAAATAAGCTGCATCAAGTGTTTTCAGGTTATTTAACACCTAGAGTTTATCTAAGAGGAGCCTCTGGTTTTATGTTATTACTAAAAACTAGTAATAAAAATATTTTCAATGTCATAAATAAAAAATGTGTTTAACTATTAATCATCGTCTCAAAACCATCTAGATGTCAGACTATTCTTACTCGTAATTTAATATAACCCAACTTTTCAATAAAAAATTTATTTATCTCTTTTTTATATATACAAGTCACAACTCAATTTAATTTATATCCCATCAATACTTTAACACAATCTAGATTATATTTTATGTTCACTTTATTTTTATTATATATTATCTATAATGATTTTTATTAATTTTAAAACTTTAACAAAATACATAAGAAGCATATAAAATTCAATGCTAAAAGATATTATAGAAAACTTGGATTAAAAATAGATTAACCAAA
>JAPKLW010005012.1:0-21973 GCA_026898455.1 Plectranthus barbatus
TATTTCCGCTGCGTAACGTGTTAAACTCTGAAAAACCGGGACCAACAAGTGGTATCAGAGCAGTCGGTTCTTATAGACCGATTGTTTCTGAGTCGCTTAGGACCGAGATCCACGTTTCCTTGCACTCCTTTGTTTGTCTGTTGATTAGCTCAGGTACACGAAGATGAATACTCCGAAGCTACTCGACTACAAGCCTGAGAAGCATGACATATGGCGAAAGAGGTCACTCATTTCTCTGAAGAGCATCCATCCGGAAATGAAAGATGTGCTGGAGAAAGGGCCGATCGAGATCACCAAGACGAGGCACCAGTTAGGAGATCAACCAGCTGCTGAGATCCCAAAGCCTCAAGACGAATGGAACGCCGAGGACAGGAAGCGGAATCAGTTGGATTCCATTGCTCACGAGTTGATCCTGGCTTCTCTTCCAAAGTCGCTGATGGAGGAAGCCCTCCAGTTTGACAATGCCAAGGGAGTATGGGATTACCTTGATAGTCTATGTCAAGAAACTGATCAAATGAAACGCAACAAATTGCAGGTTGCAGTGGACAAGTACGAGTCCTTCCAGATGCTGCCTGGAGAAACCATCAAGGAGATGGAGGCGAGATTCAACGCCATCGTCAGCGAGCTAAAGTCACTGGACAGGAAGTGCTCAAATGAAGATCTTAATGCCAAGATCCTGTCCAAGATGCCCAAGGAGGACTGGTTCGTGAAGACCACAGCTCTGAAGGAGAAGGACCTGTCCAAGATGACTCCCAAGGAGTTATTTGCTCAATTGCAGGCACACGAGTGGGATATCCAGATGGTGAACAAGAATGAAGCCATCAGGAATGCTGGATCTCCCAGCATCAAAACTCATGACGAAGCTTATTTCGTCAAGAGGGACTTCAAATGGAAGCCCAAGAAGCCTTTTCACACTGACAGACCTGCTGGCCAGCACAACCAGCAGAAAGAGATCCCATCCACATCGGGATCTAACCCCAAAGGCAGCGAGAGCTCTATCGCAGATCTTGAGCAACAAATGAAGAGACTGGCTGTTCTCCTGGAGAAAGCCAAGTCGAAACAGGGAGTATCTCTTAGCTCAACTGATGGAGAATACGAGTCAGATGAAGAGTCAGAAGAGGAGGCTCTACTGGCACTTATGGCAGCCTTCGGTGAGGAGTCAGTTGAAGAAAGTGCTGACAGTGAAGAAGAAGCACTTGCAGCTGATGATGAGGTACAATCAGTTCCCCCGATGCATATCATGCCTACTCACATTTTAGACGATTCTGAGTCGCATTGCTCCGACTCAGAGGCTGTCACAATAGATATTCTTCAAGAAGAATTTTTAAAATTTTATGAAATAAAGAATATCTTGGCTGGCGAAAACACCTCGCTGAAAAATCAGATTACTATTTTGACCAATGAGATTGAAAAATCTAGGTCACTCGGTGTAGAGCTAGCCACTCTGAAAGAATCTCACTCAGAATTACTTAAAAATTTTGAAATTTTAAAAACTGAGCGAGATAATTTTCACAACATCGTTCTGGAGCAAGAAAATAAAATAAATTTTTTGAATAAAGGCTCCAAGGATTTGGAAAAGGCTCTATCTCATTGGAGAAAGCCTACTGATAAATCCGGGTTGGGATTTGAAAAGAATTTGAGCATAAACCAACCCGAGATTCAAGGGGTAAGTGCATCAGCACCAGCTGGTAATACCTATCAGTCCTGTATGGCTGATCAGCATAGGAACTATAAGACCAGATTCATAGGTGAGTCATCACGACAAAATCCTCGACTGGCAAAATCCTCTGCTGACAGGACGCCAGCACACCCCAGGACGCGGACTAAGCCGAATTATTCTAAGGCAAGGAAGTCAGCGCCAGCTGCCAGTGGAATCCGACAGCCAGCACCAGCTGTCCAGAGATTCCACGCACAACCTCTTAAGTATGCCAGTCACCAGCATACTTACAAGGGGTCCCAATCTCAGAGAAATTCTGAGAGAAGGACAATACCTGATAGGAGGAATACCTATCAGAGGCACGAGCCCAATCAAAAGTTTTCACAAAGGGCTATGAATGCTAACCGTGGTAGTCCACGTCCTCAGGGACCACCAAGGCATCACAATGTATCGGAAAAACATTTCCGAAGATCTCAGCGGAAGCGTACTTCCAAAGGAGATACACACACAGCCTCACCTTCCCAAACCAAACGCATGCATTATCTCAAAAGGAAGGGAAAGGCTACTGATGATGTCAGCAAGGGTGAAATCGAGCTGAAAATCACTCAAGTCTGGATTCCGAAAGGAATAATTCAGCGATCTAACCCTGCAGGACCCGCAGCTGATCGGGGACCTAGATAAATTCTAACTCTTTTTGCAGGTACAGGATCATGCAACACAGGTTCAGAGATCGAGTGAGTGGATCCTAGATAATGGATGCTCAGCTCACATGACTGGTGAAGAGTTTCTGTTTTCAGATCTCACCAAGGTCAAAGGACCTCCAGTTATATTTGGTGATAACTCCAAGGGCAGAGTTATCAGCAAGGGCTGCATCGAGAAAGACGATATTGAGGAAGAATGAGTCCCAGCTCTTATTCCGTTCTTGATTCTCTGAAGAAGGCTAATTACATCAAGTGGTGTCTTAAAACCACAGGTGGTACTTACTGGCAGAAATTATCCCTCAAATGTCTAAGGAAATGAGTCCCAGCTCTCATTTTGAATTTGCCAGCACATATCATCAGTCGAAGTAAAATTGGGTCCCAGCTCCAAATTCCAAGTGATGATGAGGAGTGGATTTCTTGAAGAGAAGATTATGCGGAATAAACTTGAGTCCAAGCTCTCAATTTTTTCTCTCTTTCAAGTTGTCAGCAGACAACTGGTGATATATCCACGACTGGTGAAGATTGAGTCCCAGCTCTCAATTTATCCAAGTACTCGGGTGCCAGTCGTAAGTACCAGTTGTCCACTGGTAAGGAGGCCATACTGGCAGGGGGAAGTATGCGACTGGCATATTCTACTGATGATCAGTTGTATCCCACTCTCAACATCATTTTTTTTGCTCTGATCATAATTTCCATATTTTTAAACGAGCAATATCTCTCCCAGATTGAGGGGGAAGATTTTTAGATAGAGCTGATGCTGAGGAAGTAATTTCTGGGTTTAGATCTGATAGGTTCACTTGTAAAAACCCTGAAATAATCTGTAACTTTCCTCATCAGCTGAGTGCTCGCTGGTTAGGCTTTGATCGCACCAAAAAGGGGGAAATTGTTGGGAAAACTTTCTAAGGTTTCCTTCCCCAGTAGCTTGCTAGCATAGATCATAAGTTTTGGTGTTTTGGTGGATCAAATCCTAAGTCCTACCAGCGTCAGTTGTCTCTAGAGTAGCTCTAGTCTCAAATGTAAAGTCCTGTTTAGGTATTTTGAGTTGTAAGTCGCAGCTGATCAAGACTCATGCTGACACTGTTCATCAGCATGAGAAACATTTACCTGGTGAAGGAAGATTTCACCAGCAGGCGACTGACAAGACTCATGCTGGCACTGTTCACCAGCATGAGAAGAGCTACTGGCTGGTTACTGTTCACCAGCATCGGAAGAGCTAATGACTGGCACTGTTCACCAGTTGGGAAGGATTTCATCAGCAGGCGGCTGACAAATCTTACCAGCAGAATACGTGTTCCTTCTTACACTATTCACCAGCGGTGATTCCACCAGTCATGGGAGATTCCAAGAAGGATTAACATCCAGGCTTTTGGTAGACTTTGATGTTGCCAGCGCAAGTCACCAGCAGAGACTGCCAGCACAAGATCACCAGAATGATCTACCAGTCGGATGTTACCAGCAGAATCCCAGATTCTCTCTCCCAGCTCCGTAGAGACAAAAGGAAGATTCGGCGAGGAACAGACTGACAAAGTATGACTTTAAGGAAGGATATCCTTAAAGTCTATCAGTTACAAGACGCCAGTTTCATTCCTCGTACTGACGAATAGAGCCGTTCTGACATAAAGAGATCTATGTCAGATAAAGCGGTCAAGGTATGGCGCTTTCCAGAAAAGCATACCTGCCGCCATCAAAAGGACATCCGAGGTCTGACACCTTTCCGGATGTGTCCAAACGGCTAGAATATTTGAATCGGATCCCGCGGCTATAAATACGTCGGGACCATCAACATTCAAACTCTTGCAACTCGTCTCGGAACTCCACTCTCCGATTCTCCGACCGAAAGTTCTTACGTCAAGCAAATCTTTCGAGGCTTTCTTAAAGCTTTCCGTGTGTTGATTTATTCAAACACGAGACTTCAAGCTTCTAGCTTGTAAGTTACATATCTCATTTGGTGCTCTTTCTCTTCTGAGAAAGTTCACAGCAGCTCCTGTGCGTGCCAGCACTTGAGTTATTACGGGCATTCTTGCCGTATTGAGAGCTACGTTCTTGGGAGAACTAAACACCCAGTCAGCTGTGGAGGTTGAAGTGACGTGCTCGCACTCCACCAGCTGAGACGAGTTGAAGAGGGAACCAGGACCGGGAGCGGTTGATCTAGTGAATTGGTGGACGAGGCATTCACCAGCTAGAGATAGATCGTAGGATACCTGTAACCGATTACTCAGTTACGTTCTTGGGAGAACTAAACACCCAGATTGCTGTGGAGGTTGAAGTGACGTGCTCGCACTCCACCAGCTGATCAGAGTTGAAGAAGGAAACAAGGCCGGGAGCGGTTGATCTAGTGAACTGGTGGACGAGGCATTCACCAGCTAGAGATAGATCGTAGGACACTTGTACCGGATTACTCTAGTGAATTTCCAGTGCTACGACTGGAGAGTGGACGTAGATCAGTTGATCGGACCACTATAAATCCTTTGTCTTTTTATCAGCTTTCTGCATTTCATACTGATTTAAAACCCAGCACCCAAGTGCTGGTGTATATCTGAAACTGATATAAACTGTGCAAAGAAAATCTAAGTTTTGAATCCAGCACCCAAGTTTTGAATCACCAGCTGACACTTATCAGTTGTCAGCTGAGTACTGAGTTACCAGCTGACAAATGCCAGTTGCCAGTCAGCTGAGTGTAACCAGCATGCAAGGGAAACGTTTACTTTATATTATTTCCGCTGCGTAACGTGTTAAACTCTGAAAAACCGGGACCAACATCTCCTCATTCACCTCACATTTTCTTGCCTTGACATCCTCACTTTTCCTATTTGAACTCCTTAACAACCTAAGTTGTTCTTGCATTAAATCCAATTGGCTTTCCAACCAACCATTTTCACTAGTCTTTTTTACGGTTTCCACCGTTTGGTAATCTCTTTCATTTTCCGGCCATTGGTATTCATTTCCCCACATGTTCTCATACACACTTCGGATCGTCCTTCGTGGCCTTTGTCTCTCTATCATTTTGGCCTTCATTTCCTCCATTTATCTTTGCAAATAATACAATCTCTCCGTGTTACTTCCACGATGATTCTCCATTTTACACCTACAACAATCCAACAAACTCAAAGTACCAACAAATACAAAAACAAACAACAAATTTATTCACACAAACAAAAACACAAACACCTAGCCTACAAGCTTCACTTTTCCCCCAATATCTAGCAACCTACTAAATGAAGTCCCCGGCAACGGCGCCAAAACTTGATGCAGTAAAAGTTCAATCACAATTAACCCTCAACCACACTCAAGAATAAAATATCAATCCGAGTTCTTCTCGATTCACCTACTAGAATACCGAGCTACTCAAGTGAAGTCTTATAGCTAAGAAAGATTAATCGTTGAGTAGTTATTTATCAACTAGGCAAGTAATGTAAACCTATGCTAACTATGTAAGACTAACATGAATCAAGCAATCAATCGACATTCTCTCAATCAATTCCTTCACAATTTGGTAAACCAAAACACACAAATGCTCAAAATAGGAAGATAGGATGTTGACATGAACTTGGATGCAATCAACTTAGGCAAATCATAGATGTAAACACAATTTAATTCCTATGAAGATGGACTCTCACTCTACCCTAGTCGATCCCCAGTCACGGTGAACCAACCGTTGATGAAACTACCGCCTCAAACAGTCACGTTATCGGCTATAGCTCACTCCAAAAGGAACGTGAATCATTGCCCTATTCACTCTACCCGCACATGGATTGGATAAAGTAACACAAGGAAACATGCTAATCGCGACACTCATATCCGCGTAACGGCTGCAATACTCGTATCAATCATCACCTAAATTGGCTAATACCTACACTTAGGGATTGTGAAAAGGCTCTAGCATGCTCTAATCACACATAGAAAGGTAAACAAGCAATAATCAAACCTAAATCTCATGCATCCTCATCCAAATCAACATCCAATGAGAATTAGAAGTTCATACCTTTCAATTGTACAATTACAATTTTGAATTCAATGTACGTCATTACAAATTGAAGGTAGAAATAAGAAATCTTCCCCAAATTGGATTTGGTTGTCTTGATCCACCACTTTTAATCTTCAATCTCCTCCAAGTATTGATGAACTAATCTCGTAGATGTTCTAGGATTATGATGAATTGGAATGGAAAAATGAAATCTAGGGAAAAATCTAGCTAACGTATGTGAAAATTGACAAAAGTTTTCAAATAACCGCTCATTCCCCTTTTTATAATGAGTAAACAGGGCCTCGGATCGCCCGATCGAAGTTTGGCTCGCCCGAGCCATCAAAAACTGCCAAAAACCACCAAAAACCGATTTGGTTCGGCCGAGGAAGATTTGGCTCAACCGAGCCGAGTCTCTGTTTGCTCGCTCGACCGATCCTGCACAGGCTCGGCCGGTCCTGCGCGATCTCACGGTTTTGGCCATAACTTTCTCTCCCGAACTCCGATTGACCCGATTCCAGTTGCGTTGGAAAGCTAGCTCGAAGCTCTATCCATTGCCATGCTGAAAACAGCCAAGTGCTGAGAATTGAATTTTGGCATGAGCTCTCCAAACTCCAAACACGTGCGATTTTCCACCAAAACTCCACCAAAATTGCTCGTTTATGCCCAAAACACAACCTACACCATTCCAAAAACACAAAAACACGAAAACACAAACAAAGAATAACAAAAACATATGATACGGGAGTAAAATAGCCACAAACAAGCATGTATACATATCAAAATACGGGTCATTTTACACATGTATCAGTGGACTCGCTCGCCGTGCTCTCTTCATTCGGCTGGGCATGTCGACTCCCATCGCCGCTGACTGCTACATTCCCTTTGCTTGCCATTGGTCGCGGGTGTGCTTTCTCATTCCACAATAAGAGCATACGAGTTTGCTTCTGTCAATTTTTGCCTTGGAGGGAGGGATTTTCCGGCTGTGTTCTCGAGAGGCAAAGCCGGTGCCGATCTGCAACTTAGGCCGAGGGGACTGCGACTCCATAATTTGACGGCGTGCAATTTCCCGCCGGACCCTGGAGAAGGCAGATTTCGGCGCTGGCAACGGCTGGTCCTTCAATATGTCGCGCCTGATTCTGTCCATCTTCGGATCGAGTCCGGAAAAAAACTAGAACAACCGTCTCTGAGAAAGGATCTCTTGGTAAAGTCGAATCCCTTTCTCGAAACAATTGAATGGTATAGATAGACATACTAGAATATTGATAGAGATATGATTTGAATTTATTTTATTGCACGATGAATCAAATGATGTACAAGTGACCCCTTAAATAGGGTGAGTGTAACAAAATATGGAAATACAAATTAGGGATTTGATTTGATTCTTGATTGCTAATTTTTCTCCATCATTGATCTTTTCTATTTCCAACACAATGTACCTCCAAAAAACTTAAGTTTCACAATTGGAGTTTCTTGATTTCAACAGACAGGATACAATTTTCTCGTAATTAGGGATCGACCTACAATAAGCACTGTGCAATACAAAGCAGGGGTTCACCATCCTCAGAGGCAAAAAGTTCGAATATATGAACATGCTATATTTCGTGTTGTACCCAGAAATTAGCCGAGAGCATGTGGTCAAATCAATAAGAGTCCAGATGCGAGAGCACCAAGAATTCAGATCGAATCACCACCAGCTCGAGGACTTTCGAACCACTTAGCGATTCGAAAGTGTGCAATACCGGCTGAGATAACGGGAATCAACCATGCAGCAAATCGTTGAATAACAAGAAACGCTGTTGCACAGGTTTTATGTTGAGGTTGACTTGTAGCTGGTGTGTCATTACTTTCGGGTCTATCCCGACCATATCTTTGTGGGACCACGCGAACACCTTATGCTCTTTGGCTAAGAATCCCAAAAGCTCGTTCCGGACCTCTGGATCGAGATTGCTTCCGATGTTGGTCTTCTTGTTGGGGTCCATCAGATCGAGTCCAACCTTCATCGCACTGTCAAACTCTCATGGTGGCAGCAGCGGCGGGCTAGTCGGGAAATGTTGCTGCGAACACACCACTTTGAAGCTCACGTAATAATATTCTTTGGCGGCGTTCTGTTCACCCTTGATCGTGTGGACCACGTCGGGGGTTGGAAAATTTACCATTTGATGATATGTGGTTGGTACTGCTTTAAGTTGATGGAGCCACGGGCGTCCTAGTAGTGCATTGTAAGTACTAGGTGCTTCGATAATCATAAAAAACATGTTGTGTCAAATTCCGCTACAATAGGTTGGTAAATTTATGGTCCCCACTATCATCTGTACTCCCCCGTTGAAACCGATCAACGGGGTTCGGCACTTCACTATCCTTTCTTCAGGGATCTTCATTTCCTTTAACGCGTGTTGGAAGAGAATATTGGCTGAGCTGCCGTTATCCACCAAAATTCTTTTGACGATGCAGTCCAATAGTTGTAGAGAGATAACTAGGGCGTTGTCATGCGGGTGGTCGAGTCCTGGCACTTCCTTGTTCGTAAACTCGATTGGTGCGTGCATAGGACAGCTTCATAATGTTGCAATCTCTTCGCGGTGCTGCCTCCTGGCCCGCTTGGCAGCAGACCTAGTTATTCCGCTGATTTTGGAACCGCCGGTGATGCAGTTGATGGTGCGAATTGGGGCCGGCGATTTTTCAGTCCGGCCGGCTTATCCTGTGGGCAGTGCAGTCTACTTCTCTCGGGTTTAAGTCCGCTTCCCCTTATCTGTTAGAAATTATGCCTGCAGACCCTTTTCAACAACTCGACCACCTCTAACCTTAATGCGCAACAGTCCGTTGTGGTATGTTCATGGTCATTGTGGAAGTCGCAAAATTTCTGAGGGTCCCTCATGGACGGATCGATTTTCATCTTTTGTGGCCACCTTACTTTCTCCAGTATCTGTTGAAGTACGTTATGCATCAAATCTGCGGGCTCGATCGCGAGAGTGTACTCCGACACGTAGGACTGATCACTGCAAAATTCGCATATTAATTGCAAACACAGTGGCAAATAAATTTATAAAAATTTGCAGATTAATTGCAAATACAGTGGCAAATAAATTTATAAATACCCAAAGGTAGTCGAACCCAGATGAATTGTGAAACAAAAATATCTCATGTACTAACTATAGTTCTAAGATTTATTGTTTGAGTAAATCAGAAATTGGATTTTGGTTTTGGAAAATAAAGATAACAATGCATAAATTTAAAGGATTTTGAAAAGCAAATAAAAAGAGACACAAATTCTAGTGCAAATAATCAATCAGAATACATGCCAAATCAATCAACTCTACAATGGTGGGAAATCAAATAAAGTATTAAAATTCCATGGTTAGGCAATTTTAACCTAGGTTACTATCATGTGAATGTATATGCTTTGTTGGCCTCAAAAACACAATAATAATCAACGTCAATAAAAATAGATTTAATTCCCTACAATTGATTAATCTTTCTTTTGAGACAGAAACCCAATTATATTCAATTCCTCTTCCTGTTATTAATTTTCTCCTCTCGGTCTTTCAATTAACAACTATGAATAAAGAATCAATTTCACCTCTCGATCCATCATCAATCCTAAATTCTATCAATTAAACCAGGAATTGAAACCATGCAATTTGAGTTGATTAATCTAACATGCAAATATGATTAATTACACATAGCCTTAGAACCCGCTAGGGTTTCTAGCCACTCATGATGGAAAGAAACACAAGAAACATAGTATTAAATTGCATAATAAAAACTTACAATAAAATGAAGGTTAAATCCTCTCCAAAGTAATTAAATCTCCAAGAACTTCAACAATCCAAGAGAAGAAATAAATAAAAACTAGGGGAAGAACTGAGAAGGAACCCTAAAAACTCAAGCAAAACAAATATTTATAGAGGTAGAGGTGTATAAATTGGGATCTAGGACCAAAAATATGATTTAACCATAAAAAATCTCGAATTTTCCTTTTTCTAGGTCTGTCTCGGTCAATGTGGAGCTTGCGTCGGTCGATGCGGATCCCCTTGCGTCGGTCGACGTGGACTTCATATCGGTCGAGACAGAGACATTTTCCCCCTTTTAATCCTTCTGCGCAGTCTCACGGTTTTGGTCATAACTTTCACTCCCGAACTCCGATTGACCCAATTCTAGTTGCATTAGAAAGCTAACTCAAAGATCTTTCAATTGACATGCTCCGTTAGCTCAGATCCATCTGTGGAAGAAGTCGTGACTTTTTCTTTGAACATCTACTGCTTTCGGTACGGGTTTCCATTGAATTCGGCCTAACACCTGCAAAAACACACCATGGCAGGCATAATACCCCATAAAATTGACTCATGCATAAAAAATATAAGTAAACTCAATGAAACTAAATAAAATACTCGAAAACAATAGGATAAGTGAGTCAAAATTCGAGTTTATCAATGACTTCAGGGCGTTAACCTGTGGTGGCTTGCTGCTTGATGGTCGATTATACGGATGCGGTCGAGTAGGGCGCCTATCTCGCTGTTCATGCCATTGGTCGTCTCGGGCTACCGGCCTTCCCCGGCTGCGCCGTGCTTTTCTATAAGGCTCGTCCTCCTCCCACTTGATCAATGCCCATGCCCAATTGAGGGCGTCGTCCATGGTTTGGCAGGGGTAGATTGACAGTTCCCTGTAGAGGTCGGAGTCGACGTCCTGACCCTTAGTGAATGCCCTTACTGCAGTGCTATTTGGGCAATTTGGTACGACCACCAATTCTTTGTTAAACCTTGACAAGTACGCTCTAAGTGGCTCTTCGGGTCTCTGGATTACTGCATATAAATCATCTGGATGCTTGTTGAGCTTTCGGCTGCTTGAGTATCGCCGGAGTAAGAGCTGATGCAGCTCGGAGAAGGTAGAAATTGAGCCCCTTGACAGGCTGATGAACCACTGAAAGGCAGGTCCAGTGAGGCTCGAGCCGAAGCTTTTGCACATGCAGGCCTCGTTGCCAACGCGAACATTTTCTACTTGTATACCGCCATGTGGTCTCTCGGATCGGTCGTACCGTCATTGAGCGTGAAACTAGGTGGAGTAAATCGATCCGGGAGCTCGGCCTCTGCGATTTCCAGCGCGAATGGTGATTCCGCATAACTTTCTCTGGGGATGGTCCTTTCCGGTGGCGGGAGGCCCGACACCCTGGCGATTAGAGTTCGAAGTAGTTCAACTGTTGTTCGAACCGTCTTTCCATCTGTGCCAGTACAGCATTGCCTGCTACATTTGGGCCCGTCAGTGGGTCCGGGTTCACACGTCAATTCTCCGGGGGGTTCTCGGTGTCACATGCTCGGTCCCATTTTCTACAGTTTGATTGAACTCGTCTCGCAGGTCCCTCGCTGTGGCGGGCCGCCCTCTACTAGTGCTTCCTGGCTCCTTAACTATTGGTTGCGAGTTGAGTTGCTGCTGTAGCCGCCGGTTATCTTGTTCAAGGAGTTGGTACTTTTGAGTCATTGTGTCCACTTGCGCTCCCATTTTTTCCACGAGGCCCCTGGCCGCCTGAACCTGGCTTACCAACTGAGCCATGTACGAATCTTGTATTAGTGACGGGGGTGGCGGCGGGAACGGCAGCTCACTGAGTGGAGTTATGTTGAAGTTTCGTTAGAGATCATCCAAGGTTTTGCGGTGGTCTCGATGCTGGCAAGTCCCATGACCCGTCATCGTCGATTGCCCCCGTCCTGCTCCGGTGGGAGTTTCGAGCCCCGCAGTTAGGTTGGCTCCTCGTCCTAGATTTGCTCCTTGCCCTGCTCGCAAGGGTGGTATGCTCCCTGCCGTGACCAGTTCGATCGGATAGGAGTTATTTCCGCCATCTGCCATTTTCTACAAAAAGAATTAGCACGTCTTCGTTCTTGAGGCCCCACGGTGAGCGCCAAATTGTTGCGGGTGTTCTTATATAACAGGAAGTCCCAAGAATGAATTTGGTAACACAGGATATAATAACGAGAATTGCAATTTAAATTAATAAAACTGAATTGAAAACTAGTGCAAGACGAATATTATAATCAAATGAATTGACAAAGTCGAACTGCTACAATCAAATAATCTAGTCGGTCAATCTAAAATTGCATGTAATTAATATGCGTCTATTCGAGCTCGTATTATGATTAGCCTTGGATCCTGCCTTTCCTGGAGTATTTATAGGGAACTTTAAATGGGAAACGATTCCGAATCCTCCGCCTCGCGATTATGAATGGCAATTAATTCCTGGACGCGCGCACATTTCAATTTCCGTGAGATCCGCTCCTGTCTTTACTCTTATTTAGTGCTCCTTCCGACCGTATGAGTAGTTCGCTGTCTCCATTTATGTTTTATTGAACTGGTTACGTTTACCTGTCTCTTGTGAGCTGATTAATTTGAATTGCTCTTTTATTTAAATTCCTTTCTAACTGAATCTAATTGCCTTCAGTCGTGTTGTTTTGCGAACTGGTCAAACGAACTGTTTTCCCACTTTGACTCTTTCTCCTTGGCCCTTCTTACCCGGTCCAAACAGCCTTTCTCCCTGCAAAATAATTTGTGGGCCGCGTTCTTGGACCTCTTAATTGGGCAGCTTATTTCTGACCCTCAACAAAACACATTACAGTAGATTCATATTTTAGCAAGCTACCAAAGTAGTAATTGTAGTTTTTTACGAATTATTAATTTATAGTTTCGTTGGGACCTCTATATCTATAAATGGGATCTCCAAAAAATTATTAATTTATTATTTTATCGAATTTGCTGATTTATAACACTAGCCTAAGTTGGGACCGAAGAAATTTATTATATAATGGAGTTTATTAATTTAAAGAGTATTAATTTATTGTGTATTCCTTTTAAAAACGTTAATTAAACTATTAATATGATTACCTAAAAAATAAAATTAAATTCTTGAAGCGAAAAAAAAAAAGAATTTTAAAATTCAATTACTCGTATTAGTATTCTTAACTAGTATTTCACCAGTGCGTTACACAAAATTATTAAATTTAATTATTATAAAAACATAATAAGTGCATCGAATATTATTTTATGAGTTTAATAAGTTAATGTCACACTATAAGTGAAGTATATTAGCACTTTCCCAAGTTAGTTGAATCATCAATGACCAAATTTATAAATGTGATTATTTAAATAATTGAAATACCACTTATGTTAAAATTTTAAAATAATTTGTGATACAATTGAAAAATCATTATGAGAAATTGAGCATGGTGCTCCATTCACATTACCGTAAAATGAAATCTTTATGATGAAACACACCCTAAACAATTAATTTATATTTAAAACTTTTTTATTAATCGTCAAAATCTCTAATTTGTGATGTTGTCTTTAACTTAATATCTTGGTCGAAGTTTGAGAATTATACGTTGCTGATTAATTCGACGTAGTTTATATAATGTGTGTTGACAAATGAAATTAAAAAGTAAATAATGGATATACGGAATAAAAAAAATTTAATTATAATGAATTTTATATGTAGAAATATAATATTTAATGTGATCGACCAAATAATCTATACCAAAATATGTATTTAGTAATTTAAATTAACTGATCGTCACAATTTATTAAAAAATCATTTCAACATTTTTTTAAAATATTAATTACTTATAAGAAGTTTTATAATAAAATCATTTTAGAGCTCACTTAAAATAAAATATTTGAACGATAAAATGTTGATAATATTACAAAGATTATATTATCAATAGTTCTTATTAAGAAAATATTGTTTATATGGACAAATTAAGATTTGTTTTACTTAAATTTAATTTTTAAATAATTAAGCAACAACGTCTAGCAAATGTTAATATGTGCCCAAAGACTAATAAATATATATCTTGAGGAAATAAATATCAGAGAATATTTAACCTTAATTTTAGCCCATAAAATTAACTCATTTTAATATGTGGATGTATTTTTTATTTGGATGTGCCATTTCTTTAATATAAAGATTAAAAAAAGTCAATATTTTTTGTTTTGGAGGGAACAGTTAAGGGACTTGTTTGCTTTAGTATATACTAACATTTCACCCGTGCGCTGCACGAAATTATTATATTAAATATTATTAAAAATACCATATTTTTTAAGATTTAAGAGACCACTAAGTCTATTGAAATACTAAATTTATTCTAATATATCGTGGTATCATAATACAAAGAGCACAACTATATCGTAAATTAGTTAAGAATTTTTTTCTTATTCTTTCAGTTTATTTGTCTTAATTTTGAAACGTATTTGAAATGTACTTGGATTCTACGATAAACATATTCAATTTTATACTTTCTTGAAATCATTTTTATAAATTAACTTTAAATTCTTTTTTTTTATTTTCTCCTCCTCCCAATAGCGCTCCTCATTTTTTGATCATTTCTATAAATTAGTTTCCACAATAATTTCTTGAAAGTGTGAATGAACATTTTTTTATTTTAGAAGATAAATCATTTTTTCAAGAAATATTTTTTTAACAATTTAGTTACATAAATTTAAATAATCTTAAATAGAAAGACTTACAGTTTAGTGAAAAAGTATCAAAATTCATTGTAGTTCAATTCATTTAATTTTATTTCAAGTTTGTGAAGTCTTTTTTTTTAAATCTAAGTATGTTTACACGATGATTTCATTTCAAGCGGGCCTTGAAATTTGGATAAATTGCAACCATAGAAGAAATAATCATGATTTTGTGTAGATTCAAAGAAAAATTATAAAATAAAAGAAATACATAGAATATAAAGATTTTTGAGCAATTAGTTACATAAATTAATACAATCTTAGAGATAAAGACTCGGAAAAAATGTAGAAACTACTTATTTTTTTTTGCTTAATCGTAAGAATGCTTCCATGATGATTTCATTTCAGGTGGGACTTGAAAATTGGATGAATTGGATCTGTTGGCCCCAGGAATAATTTTCACACTCAATGGGATAAATACAACTAGCAGGAGAAATAAACAAAATGGAGGACAAGAAAAGAGAGACGAAATCTAAGTTTTATTTGAGAGGAAACTAAGCTCTCACTAAACTCTCCCAATTTGTTTTTGTTGTGGTGGTTCTAAACTTACATAACCTCATGCCTTTTATAGGCAAATTTCACCCACATTTTTCAAACTCTCTACCACATTTTTCAAACTCCTTTCACCAAACTACCACCAAACTTCCACATTTTTCAAACTCCTTTCACCAAACTATCACCAAACTTTGAAATCCTTTATTTTGTTCACACAATTAAAGGAGTAATTTCCTACAATCTCCCCCTTACTCCTTAATTGGTTCGAGATCACGGACACCGAGAAGGTGTCGCATAGTTCCTAGCTTCACTGCTGGCAATGCCTTCGTGAGTGCATCGGCTCGCTGTTCATCAGTTCGAACAAACTCCACCTCAATCTGACCTCCTTCGACACACTCTCGAATGAAGTGATACTTTGTGTCGATGTGCTTGCTTCGACCATGGAAGACTGGATTCTTCATGAGCGCAAGTGCAGATTTGTTGTCGACGAAGAGCTTCACTGTCTTCGGTTTCGAACCACTTAGTTCGAACAACAATGCTTTCAGCCAAAGTGCTTGACATGCTGCCGCCGCTGCTGCCATGAACTCTGCTTCGCACGAGGAAAGGGCCACTGTTTTCTGTTTCTGTGAGTTCCACGAAACAAGTGAATCATTGATGTAGAACACCATTCCCCCTGTGCTCTTTCGATCATCCAAGTCTCCTGCAAGATCACTGTCAGAGTAACCCACTATTTCTTCATCTCCACTTCCTCTTCGAAACACTAAGCCGAGTTGCATAGTGCCTCGAAGGTACCGAAGTACTTGCTTTATTGCCTTCTGATGCATCTCGGTTGGCCTCTTCATGAATCTACTGACAACTCCAACAGCATAAGAAAGATCTGGCCTTTTGTGAAGGAGATAACGTAGACAACCGATCACTCTTCGATATTCAGTATCATCAATCAGCTGTCTTTCGGGATCTTTGTGGAGTTGAGCCCTCGGCTCCATTGGTATCTTTGTTGAATTGCAATCAAGCATCCCAAACTGGGATAACACCTTCTTTGCATATGCTGCTTGCTTGATCGAGATACCTCCCTCGAACTGAGATACTTCGATTCCGAGGTAGTATGAGAGTAATCCGAGATCACTCATCTCGAACTCCCCCATCATCTGCTTCTTGAAGACTCCGACAGCTTTCGGATCTTCACCTGTCACAATTAAATCATCAACATAAACTCCGACGATTAGTCCTGCCCTTGAGTAGACAGCTTGATCCTGCGAACACCTTGTGAAGCCAAATTGCTTCAAGCTTTTGTCGAACTTCAAATTCCAAGCCCGAGGAGCTTGCCTTAGCCCATAAAGAGCTTTGTTTAACTTGAGCACCATGTGTTCTTTTCCTTTCACTATGAATCCCTCCGGCTGAGCTACGTAGACCTCCTCCTCAAGTTCTCCATTGAGGAACGCCGACTTTACATCAAGATGATGTACTTGCCAACCACGGTTTGCTGCAATGGCAAGTATGACACGAACTGTGTCAAGTCGAGCGACTGGTGCGAACACCTCTTCAAAATCAATTCCTTGTCGTTGTACATAGCCTTTTGCAACCAATCGAGCTTTATGTTGGGTCACCTCACCACTTGAATTCTTCTTTAATTTAAATACCCATTTTAACCCGATTACTTTCTGTCCAGCCGGTAATGTGGTTAGGAACCACGTCTTGTTCTTCTCAATGGCCTTAATTTCTTTAGCCATTGCTTCCTCCCATACTGGATCACCTGCAGCTTCACTGTAGCAAGACGGCTCCTCTATCTCTGCTAACATCAGCTCTTCGTCGAACTCTAGAGTCCTCCGAGGTGCTTTTTTTAAGATATCTGACATATTTTTGTAACGAACTGGCCCTCCGTTACTAAAAATTGGTCCACCTGACCATGGTGTGGGCAATCTCCCTTCAACACCTTCAGAGATTAATTCGACCTGAGGAGTGGTCGAATCAACCAGTTCGCCTGTGTCCGTTGAGTAGCCTACGACTGGTGTCAAACTGACTCCACCTTCCTCATAGCTTGGAACCTCTTCGAATACTTCGAGGGATTGGTCAACTCCATCTTCAGACCAGTTCCATTTCACGCCTTCCTCGAAAACAACATCGCGACTAACATGTATTCTCCCACGATCTGGATCAAGTAAGCGATGCGCCTTACTTCCTTCTTCGATGCCCAAGTATACGTAGGACATACTTCGATCATCAAGCTTCTTTAGGTGTGGTGTAGTCACCTTTGCGTGCGCTGTGCAACCAAACACACGAAGGTGTGCCAGATGGGGCTTTTTTTCTGTCCACATTTCGAATGGCGTACGATCTTTGTTCGCTTTAGTTGGCAGTCGATTGAGAAGATAAACTGAATGGCGAACCGCCTCCCCCCAATACTTACTCGGCACACTCATGTTTTTGAGAAGTGAGCGAGCCATCGCCATCACCGTTCGATTACGCCTTTCCACCACACCATTCTGTTGTGGAGAGTATGGTGCGGTGAGATGCCGTTCGATCCCTGCTTGCTCGCACACCTTTGCAAGCTCGTCCGAGAGAAATTCACCACCTCTGTCAGATCTGACCACTTTAATACGATGACCACTCGAATTTTCGGCTAACTGCTTGGTCTTTTGAAATGCGGCACACGCCTCGTCCTTCGATTTCATCACATGCAACCACATCCAACGGGAATAGTCATCAACTATTAGCATGAGATAGCGGTTACCTCCTGGAGTGATTGGTGTGATCGGACCACACAAATCTATGTGTAGTAGTTCGAGCGGCTTCTTTGCGCGGAACTTCGCCTCCGCTGCGAACGAATGTCTTATTTGCTTTGCCACTAAACAGGTTCTGCAAAGCTGCTTCGGTTGAGAAGTCAATGGAACCCCTGCTGCCATTTCCTTCTCCGCGAGAGCCTTTATGTCCCGAAAATTTACATGACCAAGACGTGTATGCCATAGCCATGCTGGATCATCAAGAATTGCCAAACAACTTACCGGAGTTGCCACCTGCAACTCGATGCGATAAAGCCGATTTTGCGACTGCTTCACTTTCATGATCAGTCGGAGAGGGTCCTTCGAGAAAACTTCGAGCTCTCCGTCGTTCATCACAACTTGATGGCCCGACTCGGTCAACTGTCCGAGACTGGTCATTCTGCTCCGAAGTTGAGGAATATAATATACCTCTTTGAGCAACCATTGTTCTCCATTCTTGCAAGCGAAGAGCACCGAACCCTTTCCTTGAATTCGTACGGTTGAATCATCTCCAAACCTCACACTTCCTATGACCGCTTCGTCCAACTCGAAGAACTTTCCTTTGTCGCCGGTCATGTGATTACTGGCACCATTCTCTAGAAACCAAACATCAGTTGGTGTTCCGACATACTGCGACTCCTCCGAAATTGCCATAAGCAATGCTGGTTTGACATTTTCAGTGTGCTTCCTCTCTCTTCTTCGGTGCACGACATTGTGATGAATAGTGCCCAAACTCATTGCAATTATAGCAACGAATGTGACTCTTGTCGCGGCCGCCTCCGCCAGAGCTACCTGCTCCGTCTCTTCGTGGTGGTCCTCCTCGACCACCTCTTCCGCGGCCTCTGCCTGGATATCTTCCTCCTCGTCCACAATTTCCACCATCTGTAGAAAACTTCTTCCACTGGGTTGACGAGTCTCCCCCATCCTTCTTGAACCGTGCCTCCCACTCCACCTGAGTGAGGAGCACATGTCCTTCATTTCTGACTGCACTCGTATTCTTCTTACGCGTGCGTTCTTCGAAGGCTTGTAGTCTTCCAACAGCTTCTTCGAAGGTGAGCGTTCCGAGATCACAAAATTGCTCAATGCCGGCTATCACACTGATAAACCGCTCCGGCACCGTATCAAAGAGCTTCTTTACTAGCGCAGCATCACTGAGTGTTTCTCCAAGATTAGAGTAATTTACAGACATAGCAGTGAGACGACCCGCATATTGATCAAGGGACTCACTGTCACTCATTCTCACAGAATCAAACTCACTCTTGAGTGTTTGTAACCGTGCATTCTTTACTCTTTCTGCCCCGACGAATCTCGTCTTGAGACTGTCCCAAACTTCCTTTGTTGTCTTCTTCTTGGCCACTTGCATAAGGAGGTCCTCCGGAAGCGCTTGGAATAAGTGCGACCTCGCCTTCTTGTCAAGCCGGGCGTCAACTGCTGCGCCTTCTGCTGGCTCAACTGCTTCCCACACTCCTTGATCCTCCATCATTGCCTGCACACGAATCACCCAACTGGTGTAGTTCGTATGTGTCAACTGCGGGTAGTGAAACGAGCTGCTCACTTGTTGTGCCCGCGAGGTTTCTGCTGTTGTTACCAAAGCCATATTATCCCACCGTATGATTTTAGGCATAAACCGGTGCTCTAGTACTGCCAACAAAATTTTGGTGAATAGTACTTATCGAACTGCTAACACTATTCTGGCGTGAATAGTACTAAGCGAACTGCTGACACTATTCTGGCGTGAATAGTACTAAGCGAACTCTTAAAGGATGGAAATTAGTCTGACTTATTTTCTGATGTGTAGGATCCACTTTAGTGGCAAACACAGAGCATACGATAAGTAGATAATAAACACCCTAACTGAGCTCTGGTACCACTTGTTGGCCCCAGGAATAATTTTCACACTCAATGGGATAAATACAACTAGCAGGAGAAATAAACAAAATGGAGGACAAGAAAAGAGAGACGAAATCTAAGTTTTATTTGAGAGGAAACTAAGCTCTCACTAAACTCTCCCAATTTGTTTTTGTTGTGGTGGTTCTAAACTTACATAACCTCATGCCTTTTATAGGCAAATTTCACCCACATTTTTCAAACTCTCTACCACATTTTTCAAACTCCTTTCACCAAACTACTACCAAACTTCCACATTTTTCAAACTCCTTTCACCAAACTATCACCAAACTTTGAAATCCTTTATTTTGTTCACACAATTAAAGGAGTAATTTCCTACAGGATCCACAAATAATTTATCATCATGTGTTTATGTAGATTCAAAGAAAAATAAATAAAAGAAAATACAGAAAATATAAATATTGTAGAATAAAATGAGATGTGTTTGTCGAACTTTTGTTATTTTTTGTATATAAATTAAGTTTGCACGATTTACCCATGTTTGTGTTGAATTGCATATCAAGCGTTTGATTTTAATAAACCAATATATATCACATTCTGGTGTAAATATTATATATATAATAGTTATGTGTTTGATAAATATGATAAAGGATATAAGTTTTCAACCTAATGTACCAACGCTTTATATTTTTAACATAAATTAATAAATTATAATCTAAATAAAATAAAAAATCAAATTGGTGTACCCATGGTTTATATTTTTAATATATAGATTATACTAATTTTAAGTAACATAAAATGTCAAACTGATATACTCACATTTTATATATTTTAGTATAAAGTAAAAATACTAAATAAAATAAAACAGAAAAAATCGAACTAATGTACCCACATTTTAAAAGTTAACTTATATTTATTTTTAATAATTTAAATTTAATTATAAAATAACATGTGATATTTGGCTATAATTTTATATATAAATCTCTATAATTATTTATATAATTACATTAATTAGTTGCTTATTGTTCGTTATAGTACATACTAGAAATACACCAGTGCGTTGCACGAACATATTTTATATGTAGAGCTTTAATAATATAATAATGATTCATTAGGTTGGTGGATGTTGGAAATTTCGAAATACACCGTTCGGTTGAAAGAAATGAAAATGTATGAATGAGAATGATACTCAAATATTTTGAAATTACAAACCCTCCAAAATGGTGGATTTCATTCTCATTTATCATTCAGAAATCTCAATAACAAATTATTTATTTCCTATTTTTTTATCTTATGTTATTTTATAATTATCTTTTATTTATTCTATTATTATTTTAAATATTCATTATTTTTAATAATGATCATATTAAACAAAACTATTATAATATTATTATTCTTATTTTAAAATATTATATTATTATAATATTAATATATTTATAATTATATATTGTTGTTATAAAATATTAAATAAAGACTTATTTTATGATTGAAAATATTAATATATTAGAATAAATAAATTTTATACAAATACAAAAATTGTAAAGGAAAAATACATTTAGGCTTTTATTAGAGCTTTTTAATGTGCACGGTCTTTTAGAATTTTGGAGGGAATTGACCGGAACTCCTTTAGTATATTATATAGATTATACATATAAAAAATAATTAATTTGTACCGGATTTACAAAAAATAATATTTAAGTTATAAAAGATTATATAAATTATAATAATCTATCTTATTAATTTATCAAAATTATTATTAGTATCTTACGATTTTTGAAACATATGAATTTAAAATAATCATCATTTAAGTTTGCATGTTATTGTATAAATTTAATTATAACTTGATCACCGAGTTTATATAAATTATTAAAATATTGGTAAAATATAAAATATTTTGTTGACAATTAATGGAGATAATTGTCTTTTATTATGGATAATAGAAATTGAAAATAAGACCGACTATATTTATTGTACAAAAATGATTATTATGATAAGTATTAATTAATAATTATTTAATTGATTATTGAAGAGATAATTTTTGTGTAAAAAAAATAAA
>JAPKLW010005013.1:0-23133 GCA_026898455.1 Plectranthus barbatus
ACCACCTAGAATAGCATGAATTAGCATGGAAAACTAATGCTTATCACATATTTATCATTTTAAGCAATTATTTTTAAATACATTTAATTTATATTCATAAACATGGTTGTAAAAATTGCTAGGCGTTAATCGAACGCTCGAGTGGTGCCTACTGCCTAGCACCTAGGCGATTTAGACAGGCATATGCATTTTCTAGGCGGTAGTTAATAAGCAACCTAATGTTTTATATCTAGAATTTATAATATATATTTATCAATAAATAAAAATTAAGATTATACAAATTTTAATTATTTTTAAAAAAAATAAATAAAATAGGTCACCTGAACCAAATAGGTGGCACGTAGGCCGCTTAGTCAGCCACCTAAGTTGGCACGTAGCAAGCTTAGACGACCACCTATATTGGCGTCTAGGTAGATTAGATGGCCTAAGCGGTGCCCTTGACGGTGATTACTCGTCAAATCAATTAGACACATAGATTTGAAGGTAATCAGTTCGGTTGGAGACCGCCTAGTGCCTAAGCGGGGTCTAGGTGGTCCTAGACCGAAATTTTTTCAACAATGTTCATAAATATTATATTTAATAGGGAAAATATCACAATTTATCCCAAACTTTCATCAAGTTCCCAAATCTATCCCCAACTTTTGAATATAACAATTTAAGGCCTAAACTTTAAAAATCTTCACACCGATCAAAATTCCAATACCCGATATCCTATGTGGACAAATAATTTTCCATGTCATCGTAAAATATTAATTTAAAAAATAAAAGTAATTTATCTCTATTTTAAAAATCAATAGGGATAAATAATTTTTAAACCAGATAAATTAAACGTACATATAATTAAATTAATTCTAATATTTATATTAATATTGGAATTGAAATGATATAACATTAATTGTAATTTAATTCTAACATTAATTTTTACTTAAATAAATGCTTAAAAGAATAAAATAATTCAATTAAAATATGAGAGATACATGAAAATATATGATTTTCTACTTATACGAGAATTAATTTTAGAATTTAAAAATTCTATTATCGATATTAATCTTGCCTTATTAATATTAGAATTTAACTAGCATAAATATAAAATTAATTTAATTGTATATACTGTAATTAATGTGATTTAGAAGAAGTAAGAAAATGTTTTAATTTTTAATAAATTATTTAATACCTATTAATTGTAATAATAATGATAAACTACATGGATTTTTTTAATTAGTATTTTTGGATGACATGAAATATTATTTGTCCATGTAGAATTTTGATCTATGGGAAAATTTTCAAAGTTGAAGACTTAAATTGTTATATTCAAAAGTTGGGGATAGATTTGGGAAGTTGATGAAAGTTTGGGATAGATTTAAATATTTTCCCCATTTTAATACTCCCTCCGTCCCATAACATTAGTCCTGTTTTCCTTTTTCGTCTGTCCCAAACATTAGTCATCTTTCCTAAAATAGAAAATTAATACACACTCACTAATAAAATATTATCTTCCTCTGTCTCTACTCGCATTGGTATTTATGCCAGAATGAAACAAGACTAATCTTATGAGACGGAGGGAGTATATTACTATACAATTGTTTTCAATATTATGTGTCAAATAAATTAAAAAGAAATATAAAAATACAAATCATATGACGTTTCATGTATATTTAAAAAATATTAAATACAAAATTGGAGAGATGTAACATTTTAAAGAAGAAAACTATAAATATAATTTTGCTATATTTTTATTAGTATTATTGTATATCTATGTTATAATAGAAAAATAATAAATTAAATTAAATTAAAAAGAAGTATATTAAATACAAAGTCTATATAAGTTAATTTTAATTTATCCCTTAAAAGATATTATACATGCATTATTTATAAAATAATAAATATAATTTTTTAAAGAAAAATGAAAAATACATTTTGTTATATTTTATTGATGTTTAGTTTATATATTTATGATATAATAGAATATAATCATTAAAATAATATAGAATAGATTTTGGCGGGAGAAGTTATTTCAGACTACTCTCTTTTAGTATATACTAGATTTACTCCCGTTCGTTGCACGAATTATATATTTAATATTTTATTTTATTAAATTAAATAATAATTTGAAGGTTATAAATATATATATATATATATATATATATATATATATATAGATTAGTATAGTTATAATATTTTTTATATTATATTAATTTGATTAAAATTAAAGTGAGTAGATAAAACACAAAATTTCCAAAAATAAGAGTTTGTTTACAAAATTAATCTATAAGAAAATTGTATATGTATAATTTTAAAATATAAAATAAGATAAAATATTAAAAATGTAATGTCTTACTAAAAATTGACACATATGATTTTGTTGAATTGTTTCAATTGTTTATTCATGAACTGTATGTGTATATTATAATATAAAAATAAATCAAGTAAAACAAATTTAAGAAAAATAAAATTGAAGTAATGTGATAATTAAACCCTCGTTATGTGTGAACTAAATAAATGATATCTTATTTTATAATATTAAGATTTAATTAATGAAGTTATATATCTTAATATTTTTTAGTGATTATTTTTAAATATATTTAATTTTTATTAGTAATATTATAATTTAATATATTATAATATAAATAATTTTGATTGATGTAATGTGATGATTAAACCCTCGTTATGTGCAAATTAAATAAATGATATCTTATTTTATGATATTAAGATACAATTAATAAAGTTATATATCTTAACATGTTTTAAGTGATTCTTTTTAAATATATTTAAATTTTATTAGTAATATTATTATTTAATATATTATAATATAAATAGTTTTGTATATTATGCGTTAAAATATATATATAAATTTAATAAAGTATGAGATTTAATTTAAATATTATATCATAAAAGATATTATATTTGTATTATTTTTAAAATAGTAAATATAATTAATTAATGAAATATAATATTTATGTGACTAATATAATATTATTGTTTATTTTATATATATATATATATATATATATATATATATATATATATATAATATGTTATAATAGAATAGAATAAACTGAAAATAAAAAATAAAAATGAAATATGATATAAGTTTTGGCGGGAGTAGTTATTTTTGACTACTCCGCTTTAATATATACTAGATTTGCACCCGCGCAATGCGCGAATCAAATTTTTAATTTTTAATTTTATAATATTAAAATATAATTTAAAAATTACATATTTATCATTTTTAGCAATTATTTTTAAATACATCTAATTTATATTCATAAACATGGTTGTAAATATCAATAGACGCTCAAGTGGTGCTTACTACCTTGCACCTAGGCGATTTAGGCGGGCCTATGCATTTTCTAGGCGGTAGTTAATCAGTAAGCTAATGTTTTATATCTGAAATTTATAATATATATTTTTCAATAAATAAAAATTAAGATTATTCAAATTTTAATTATTTTTAAGAATATAAAAATAGGTCGTCTGAACCAATTAGGTGGCACGTAGCCCGCTTAGTCGGCCACCTAAGTTGGCGCGTAGAAAGCTTAGTCGGCCACCAATATCGGCGTCTAGGCATATTAGCGGCCTAGGCAGTGCCCTTGCTGGCGATTAATCGCCAAACCGATTAGACACGAAGATTTGAGGGTAATCAGTTTGGTTAGGGACAACCTAGCGCCTAAAACGGGTCTAGGTGGTCCGGGAATTTTTGCAACAATGTTTATAAATATTATATTTAATATATTATTATACAATTATTTTCAATATTATTCGTCAAATAAAATTAAAATAAGTATAAAAATACAAACATATGATGTTTGATTTAAAAATGATTACATAAAAGATATTATTCATATAAATTTTAAAAATATTAAATATAAAATTGGAGAGATGTAACATTTTAAAGAAGAAAATTATAAATATAATTTTGTTATATTTTTATTAGTATTATTGTATATCTATGTTATAATAGAAAAATAATAAATTAAATTAAACTAAAAAGAAGTATATTAAATACAAAGTCAATAAAATTTAATTTAAAATTATTCTTTAAAGATATTATACATGTATTAGTTATAAAATAAAAATAGAATAAATCGGTGAGATGATATTTTAAAATATATATATATATATAATAAAAAATAATTATTAAAATAATAATTATTCTATAGTTAGACGGCCTAGGCAGTGCTCTTGATGGCAATTACTCGCCAAACCGATTAGACACGAAAATTTGAGGGTAATCAGTTTGGTTAGGGACAACCTAGCGCCTAAACGTGGTCTAGGTGGTCCGGGAATTTTTGCAACAATGTTTATAAATATTATATTTAATATATTATTATACAAATATTTTCAATATTATTCGTCAAATAAAATTAAAATAAGTATAAAAATACAAACATATGATATTTGATTTAAAAATGATTACATAAAAGATATTATTCATGTAAATTTAAAAAATTATAAATATAATTTTGTTATATTTTTATTAGTATTATTGTATATCTGTGTTATAATAGAAAAATAATAAATTAAATTAAATTAAAATGAAGTATATTAAATACAAAGTCAATAATAATATAGAATAACTTTTGGCGGGAGTAGTTATTTTAGACTACTCTCTTTTAATATATATATAAATATAGATATAGATATAAATTTCTAATTTCGCACAGTGATTAGTTAAAGAATATGTGTAAAATAAATTTTAGAAACTTAAAAAAAAAGAAAAAAACTGAACAAGAGCTTAGTATATAAAATGAGATATATTAGTCGACCAGAAAGCTTTCAGTGATTGGAAAAATGGCGATATTATTCAAATCCAATCCCTCCTCCTTCAACAACGATGCACACCAACAATTGGGCTATTCTTGTCTTTACATTTCGCTTCTGGTATTGTACTTCTCCTGTGTATCGGTTTCTCCTGTTTGGTTTGTAGTAAATCGGGAATTTTGCTTTATTTATTTATTTATTTCTAAGTTGTTATTGCAGCTTGTGTTCATGGAATCAGCATTAATTTCAACTTGCTTACAATTTTTACATTCAGGTTTAATTATCGGAACAACACTTTATCCTTGTACAGGTAGGGGGTGTCTATTCGTCATCCTTTTTTTGTTCTAATGTCGCATTGGCTTGTCAGGATCAAATTATTCAAATGATTCGTTTAATTTTGCATTGACTCTTTGTTGTTCAGAAATTGGTGAAACGATTAGGAATTCTGGATGAGTGGATAATTCTCATGTTGGCTGATGATATGGCTTGCAATGCTCAGAACAAGTATCCTGCCCAGGTCTTCAACAATGAAAATCACCGTCTCAACTTGTATGGGGACGATGATGAGGTGGCTTCAATCTTTTAGTACGTAAGTCATTCAACTATATTTTGAAGGGCTAAAAAGCAGTTACGTGTTTGACATGAAATATAATTGGAATATTTGGTATCTCAGATTAACTCAATTATTTTAATGTATGAAGATAGATTGCATTTTCTGCATAAATGTCCTTAGATGAATATACATAACACATGGTTTCACAATGACAGCAGCAATACAAGAAAACAAAATCACTGTCCGCTCAAGTCAATCTCCACCTCCTTATCTCTTAGCATACACTAGATTATGCATTTCATGGTTATCCAATTCGTTGCGTGGCACGCTCTGAATATGAATGATTGATACTTCACTTTTTATTGCCTGCTCCAATTTTGGTAGATTACCAAGGTTACAAAGTGACTGTTAAAAATTTTCTCTGAGTATTGACTGGTCGTCATGAAATAGCAGTGCCAAGGTCCAAAAGACTGCTAAGTAAGGAAGGTAGTCATATACTTCTTTACATGACTGGGCATGGTGGGGATGAGTTTCTAATATATCAAGACTCGGAGGATGATTTTAAATACAGCTACAATTTCGCTAGCCCCAGAAAAAAATAAAAATAAAAATTATTATATAAAATTATATTTTTATCCTTATAGCCCCAATTTAAAATTAATTAAAGTAATAAAAATAAAACTCAAAATACGTTGTCCCATCTCAATTTAATATCCTTATGTCATGATTGTGATTCCTACGTTTCACAATAATTGATTTTTTTTTAAAAAAAATTATGGAACTCATGTTCCTCTTTTATCTGTAGAAAATATTGATCACAAATTGCATCAAATAGCTACACCTTGTGTGTGTGTTTCAATGTCTCTTTCATAAGATTCAATGAATTTGGAATGACACACAGAGAGGATTGACATGGCTTGGGATTTTAATATTAATTGGAACCAGATGTTATTTGGTTTGAGCTGTAACATATGCTTAGAAGATTTTGGAAAAAACTAAAAAACCTGGTCTATTATTTGTTCTGCCGTGGGTTGGTGATTCAAGAATTTGAGAACATTACAAGTTTTCCATCATATGAACCCACCGGTGACAAGAATATAATGCACGTTGTCATACTGTTCTTATCAATATTTTAATTTACAACACCAAGTTTTTGTTGTATATATTTAGATATAATTCGTCCACATTTCCCTTCACGTCAAAAATCTCTGCTTTGGGAAAATCATATGGTCGTATCTATTACTGTTACAAATTTTTAATTTTATTTTACGAGATGGGATGGTATATCTAGTTTAGGGGTATTGATTTTTATTTTACGTAAATTAAGATGGGACTGCACATTTTTTATTTTGATTTTTATTACTTTATTTAGAATTTTAAATTGAGGACTATGTTTATATAGTAAATACAATTTTATATAGTAATTTTTTTTCAGGGTCTATATTTAGCAAAATTATAGCAGCATTTAGAATCACTCAAAAAAAATATAAATAGAACTATTCTCTTAATATATAGATTTCTTAAATAACACAAATACAAACTCCTAATCCTATTTTTATAGGTTGTGTTTCACACACTTCATTATATTTTTATTAAATTTATATATATAGTTTACTGTATAATATAAAAAAATACTAATCATAATTGATAACTAAAAATTGAATTTATTTAAAAGGTACTAAAAAATAAATATATATAATTTTGTTAAGTATATCTTGATATTAAAAATAAAACATCATATTTTCCATTCGCGCACCGTACGAGTGTAAATCTAGTCTAGTTATATAAGAAAGAAAGAAACTCGGCACTGTTCACGATCCAATCGGAAATGGATTGCTTAGTTTGTTGGATGAAGATGATGATGAAGTATCTAATCCAGATGAAAGAGCAGGCTTTGCCTCGGATGGAAGGCTGGGGAACATGCAAAAGATTAGAAACAGAAAATGTAGAGATCTCCAACAAATTTTACCATGGTTATGGTCAAGGCTATGGATAGATTACCTATGATGATTCCTGTGCACCACCACCTTATTCTTCTGAACGGCTATATTCATGACCTCTCGGCTGCGCAAAATTGCATGAGGAATAAATAGTAATAATACATAAACAAAAATATTTTTCAAATCCAAAAAAGGAGACGCGGACTGCGGAATGCAGGGGTATGATGGATGACTAGCTACTATTTTGGCATTTTCATATTAGAATCATATATACACGCAGATCAGATATATGCAGATAAAGAGACTTTCCATCAAACAGAGAATGAAAAACTCATGGCTCTATAGACAAACTACCTTTAAGACAAACTTTAGATGGAAATGGTGACAATGAAGAAGTAGGCACAAAATATTTATAGCATGCAAACCTTTTAAAGTATTCCACCTTTGCCTTTTTCATTGTGCTACTTTTTGTGTTGTTTATGTTGTTGGCAGTGGCACCTAAAGATGTTCAAAGGACACTTGTTTTACTTTTAGAAATGGTTCAAAAATCTAAAATTATTCTGGAAATATATCGTTAGTAAAGCCAAGGGAAAAATGGTACCTCCCCAATAGCTTCGTTTCGTGCCAGAAGGTGGAAGCTCTGTCAAAGCCAGAAATACAGGTCCTTTCTCTACAAGGTTAAACAGTGAGTATGAGTTGGTACAGATACGCATTTTCAAACAAAGATTCCACTTCAAGAAGCCCCACAACCTCAGTATTCAGCATCATAAAAAAATGTATGAAATGAGAAATGAGCCATTGAGATTCGGCACAAAATGTATAAATCAAAAATAAATGCACCAAGGTAGAAATCACATATTTAAAAAAAAACAATTTGTGATTCAAGTAGCATCTCAAACCAATTAGTAAGAGATAATAGCAACTCAAAAAAAAACCCCCCCCCCCCCCCCCCAAATCAAAATTCTAGTTCATAGTTCTTGTGAAAGTCTAATAGGATGAATGCATCAAGCTTTATGCTCAGGAGGAAACTAATGTTGAACTGGTGATAAATCCAGCTATACTAAGTCCAAGAGAAAATTACAGAGCATGTACATGCATCTAAACAATTGTGGCGAAGGTTTATGATTAAGTTCAAATTGAAGAAAAATAAATAAAATGTGACCAAAAAGCACAATAAAGGATTGCTAATGCTGTGGCCTGATAAAGAAAATTTATTGGAGGAGAACAAAATAAACAGCCAAGAGCATGCATGCAAAGAACCCTAGTGTACTGATGAAAAATATGTTGAATTCATGAACATGGAAAAGAGTAAAGACACTAAGAAAGAAAGATTGGATAAAAGTACTTACTAGCCTTTTCTTTTTCTTTACGTCGATCCCCACATTTTCGTACCACATCAACTATCTCTTGGTCCCTAGCCTGTTTCAAGGCATCACAAGTGTAAAATAAAACATATAAAGGGTCAAGGTTACTGTAGATTTGTTTACAGAGTGGTGAGTCAAGTACCTCATACAATTGTCTCCATTTGAAGGTTACTTTTTCCTGTCTCATCCTTTCGAGGACAATATTAAACCTTTTCTCACCAAAATCATCCTTGTAAAATCTCTTCCATAATTTATCAGTAGCAGGGCTTAGATCTCTACCCTTAATAAGATCAAGATTCAGAAAAGACCATAATATTAACCAAGAATATCTGAAAAAATATGCATTTCAACGGAAAATGATGGCAAAAGAGTCTCACTTTTGTGCTGTTCTCAATGCGCCTCAACTGAGCAAGTGTACAGTGGGATAAAATGCGCTCTAAGAGGTGGTCCGCAGTATCTCCAACATCTCCTATATATCTAATATTGTCTATTGCCTTGTAAATACATAAGTCCACTAAAGATGGCCCTTTCTGCATCATCATGAAACTTCTTTCACCTAGCAACCCTGCACGATCACCTTTTTACAGAAAAAAAAGAAAATGGAAAAGGAATGAAGTTGTAACACAACCAGGTAGAATTAAAAAGGTTATGTTAACAGATAAACAAACAAAGCTATTCAATTGGAGAATACATCTATTTTAGACAGTAAATTAAACTCATATAATAAAACTTCGCAAATAGCTTCTCTTCTATTCTCTTATCTATTTCACAGGCAAGCAAAGAAGGTTCAATTCGAACTCTCAAATCCATAACTGAAGTTGACAATCGCCTAGAACTTAAAAGCATCTTAATCCACTCGAAAAATTAATAATTCACAACTCACCAGACGCTAAGGGACGATCGGAACAAATACATACTATTACAATTTACAATAATCCTACCAGCTTCATCACATCGGGAAAAAAAGAAAGAAAACATTACATCTTTAAGAACAAATCTATCCAATTATGGATATTCATAACCCGAGATATTACACTAGAAGGAGAAGATTCTATAATCAGCTCAAACTGTCAGCGAAAAAACAACAGGACGGGAATAAAACAAACTTCACATACCAATGCATAGCATCAATAAACAAGCAGCTGCAACACCGAAAGAGAAAAGGTTGCGGAGGAGGAGATCGGAACTGGGACGGAGGATATGATGGCGTCACCAGCAATTGATTATGACGATTGTAATCGCGTTAGAAAATTTAGGATTCCTCGTATTACTGTTCTGTTTTTTCACTGTTTTTATTGTGGCGGAAACCCTAAAATAATTGGGTAGTTCAGTTTTTTCCTTATATTTAAATTTCCTTTTGCAATGGGATTTATTAGTTGAATTATTTTTGGGAGATTTGGTTTTTATAGATAACAAATATGAAATAACTAATATGTTAGGATTATATTTTTAATATTACCAATTAATTATTTATTTTTATGATTATTTGTGGACCTAAATGTATTCATATATACTCGATGAGCCTATTGTATATATATTTATTCTAGTATAATGTAATTTGAATTAATTTCAAATTTTATAATTATTAATTCTTTAATTAACATAAAATTTTGCAATTAAATATGATAAAATATATAAATTTAGATGATATTAATATTTTGATTGATATTTTAAGTAGTATTTTTGAATTGGTTAATTTAAAGCAATTTATAACATTAATATATGCTTGACTGTATATATATATATATTACAATTATTTTTTTAATACATAACTCAACTATTGCAATAATTTGTAATATATTTATAAATTAGAAAAAATATAATTAGAAAAGGGAAATGAAAAATATCCTAATATTTCTCTTTCACTGAAGTATACACTAATGTTTCATTTTATCAATTAAAAATATCATCAACTATGAAAAATATCTTAATATTTCTCTTATCACTAAATTATATTTTAGAGTTTGATTTTGTCAATTAAAAAATACACTCAATCGTTAAAGGTATTGAAATATTGATGAATCCTACATTAAATAATGCATGTCATTTCCAATTTTATTGCATATATATGTAGCATATATTAGGGGTGTTCGCGGTCCGGTTTGACCGATTTGGAAGCAACATCTCGTTCAAACCAATATGTATGGTTTGAGATTTTTTCAAAGCAAATTGGTCAAATATTTTATCGAAACCAAACCGGCCAAATCATATAAAAAACGATTTGGTTCGGTCGTTTTGACGATTTCAAATAAAATATGTTTAACTTTCAACAATCTACTATAGTATATCGATAGTGGAAACTTTAGTTGATTTGTAGAAAATTTGAGCTTAAATGTAAATCAGTTAATTTCAATTATTTGTTGTTTATTATAATATAATTTTAATTTTAAAATCTTATTTTTTAATTTAATGTAAAATAAAAAAAAAGACACGTGAGTCAATTATATTAAATTTATAACCTTAAAATTTCAAATGTAAAATCGAAAGAGATATGTAAAATTATAATAACGATGTTTATAACATTTGAACATGGGTCAATAGTAAGAAAAGATAAGAACTTACCAAGCAACCTACAACTTATACTTATGAATTATAATATTGAATACATATACGACAGGTCGGTTTGAGCCTCCAAACCATAAGCAAACCAATTTTTACCGGTTTTAAAATTTTATAACCGTCAGTTTGAAAATCAAATTTCAAACCGGCTAAATTAATACGGTTTGACCGGTTTCGGGTAAACCACGAACATCCCTAGCATATATTGTATTAAAATTAACGTATGTTTCATCAGAATTTTAACACCTTTAGCGATGTAATGTATTATTAATTAACTGAATCAAATATTAGGGTATACATGATATGAGAAACTTTATGATATTTTTCAAAGTGGCAGGTATTTTTTGTTGACAAAATGAAACATTAAGAAATAATCAAGAAAAAAAAAACATTAGAATTTTTTTCATAGTTGACAAATACTTTAAAGTATTTTTCATAGTTTTATATTTATAAATTATACTTATAGAAAAAGAGAAACTTTTAATTTCACCCCCATGCATTGATTAACTTCTAATTTACCCCCAACATTTTCGTATTACTGCATCATACCATAATATTTTACAAATTAAAAGAATTTCCTTACTTTCTCATTGTATAGAATTTTACTTCGATCCACCGATAATATAAAAGGGCGACTCCTTAGCCATTTTGGACTTTTGATGACGTCAAACAATATACAACAAAGTGAGGACGTTTCCGCTCACAGAAAAGGGCACAAGCAAAAAAAACAGCACATAAAATTTTCATTTTCCTCATCTTTAGCCGTTAATTCTTTCATCACTAATAATTGGTTCATCTAACACCATCATAATGATGCTGCTCTAATTATATTTAAAGTATTGAATTATTTTTAAAGCTCAAACATCTAGTCTGATACTTAAAAGCATACTAGCTGGAAAATCATGCCAAGATGATTCACAAACCAAAAGCATTCAATTGTAAGTAAAAGAATGCAACGTAGTGTTTGGAAATGCATTTACAAGTTTACTATCGAACTCCCATCTTCATCATCATGCATGTCTGTCTTGTTTGCTACTTTTGATCTTCGTCGTCCGTTATCATTAATCTAGGAGCTATCGCCATTGACATGAGCTCTTGTATTAGCAGCTTGCAAGCATATGGAATATGAACCTGCAATTGTACTGAGTTAGCTAGGATTTTCAGGGGAGATCTGTAAACCATAGATAAATAAAGTAATATTACCTGAACAGTTTTAGTATTGCATCTTTTGCACAAAAATGATTCTTCCTTGGATTTAGCAGTAGATATTAATCCGCATAGCTCACAGACATTCACCCAATATGGGTCACTTTGATAGAACAACCGCTCCTTAAGAAGTAGAGCAGTTCCATGTGCAATCAAGCAGTCTCGCTCCATTTCACCAAATCGGAGACCACCATCACGTGACCGTCCCTCAGTAGGTTGCCTCGTGAGAATCTGAACAGGACCTCTAGAACGAGAGTGGATTTTGTCCTCAACCATATGTCTCAGCCTCTGATAGTAAGTGGGACCGAGGAATATCATAGAGGTGAGCTTCCTCCCAGTATGGCCATTGTACATGGTCTCACAACCACGCATCTGATACCCACATTTATGAAGGTCTTTGCAGATATTGTCCACCGTTACATCAGTGAAAGGAGTTGCATGAGTGAAAGGAGTTGCACCAGTGAAAGGAGTTGCATCTCCTTCCTTCCCCATATGAGCAGCAACTTTTCCCACTAAACTCTCCATAAGCTGACCAAGAGTCATACGGGAAGGAATAGAGTGGGGGTTGATGATGATGTCCGGAGTGATGCCTTCCAAAGTCCATGGCATGTCTTCCTGTGTATAAACCATACCCACTGTTCCCTTCTGTCCATGTCTACTGCAGAATTTGTCTCCAATTTGAGGAATTCTAACTGATCTCACCCTCACTTTTACTAATCTCGGTCCATCAGCATTTGTGGTCAGCAGGACCTGATCCACCGTTCCAGCTTCATTGTGTCTTAAGCTTGTACTGTGATCGCGTCTAGTATAACGAGCAGCTTGTCCTTGGGCATCCATGGGAGATGTTTTCCCAATTATCACATCCTTGCCTAATACTCTAGTTCCTGGAGGTGCAAGCCCATCATCATCCAACTTATCATAGGAGCCAGGGCCCATGCTCATGGTGTTAGCTCTATCTGGGCGTCCAAAATTCTCTTTGACTAATGTCCCCATCTTCTTCTCTTCATCTGTATATGAACGGTATGACAGGGACTGGAAGAAGCCACGGTCAATTGATGACTGATTCATGATGATAGAATCTTCTTGATTGTATCCAGAGTAGCATGCAATAGCAACAATGGCATTGATACCAGCAGGTAACTCCCTAAAATTGAAATACTCCATAGCTCGAGTGGAAACAAGCGGTTTTTGTGGATAATATAGTACACAAGCCAATTTGTCCTGAAAAAGAAGCAAAGGGAATAGTAAATACAATAAATAGTCGAACAACCAGCCAAATAAATCTTGTATAAAATTAAATAATACCATTCGATATTCAAAGTTTGTAGCATAAACACCCATAGCTTGTTTACCCATAGCTGACCCATATGTGTTACGTACAGGCTGGAGAAGGGAACATATGAGCAAACTGTAGAACAACTTGTGATGTGAGTATTAAATCTCCAGAATAAAATTACCTGGTTGTGATCCGGGAAGGGAATAATTGAAGCACAAACACCCAATATCAAGGATGGATGAATCTCACAGTGCGTATAGGTATTTGAATAAGCCTCTTGTGGATTTTCCCTTGCAGTAACCAGATTCTAAGGAAAGTAGACGAGCATTTCAGACAGTTTCTCATGCATTATAATATTTTGCAGGGAAACCTGGCTGTGATAAAATGTCTCACATGTATTGTCATAGAAATTAAAGTTGTTTCCTCTTCCGCTGTATCTACGTATTCTATGAGTCCTTTTGAAATTAGGTCATGCCAACCACAATCTTGAGGGGATTCCTGGGAACAAATTAAGCACATGAGACATATAACAGACCATAAACGTAAAAAACCAAATTGAAAAGTCAGATTAACAAGGGTGCTGAAAAGACTGGACCAAACATACTCTTTGTTGTAAGGCCAGGATATCTTTCTTTTTAATCACAAGTCTTTGCTCATCCTCTTTCACAATAAACAATGGACGACTGCAGCGACCATAATCAGTGTATATCCTGACTTCTTTTGATTTAATATCTCGAGCCACCCCAACTTCTGGATTGACATCAACCTGTTAACAGAACAGGTTAGCCTCATTGAGCTTCCATATTGCAGACAATATCATACGTTACACTGCACAAAGCACTCACAAGCAGAAATAAGAAAATCTCCTCTAATGAACTACTCAAGTATGTCAATGGCATATGTTAGGAAATACAACACTATCAAAGATCTGGACAACATAATTTTGCTTCCAGCTTTACAAGTCAAAGGACCTTGGGAGTAGGAACATAGAACCATGACAAACAGAATCGACGAAGGAATTCTTACACTTCTCCTCAAACGTCTTAGTGTAGACACCAACTTATCAGGTTCGCGATGAATACCAACCCAACAACCATTGACAAAAACCTTAGTGGCTTGAAGAATGACAGCAGGCGAAATTTCCTTACAATAAAGAAATAGATATTAATAAATTTTGTTAAAGAGATATCAACATGAACACAAAACCCAAAATCCATCTTAAATGCTTAATGGTTGTACATTTCAAGTACCTCAAAGTTCTCAGTGCCCTTTTCCTGTAAAAGCTCTAAAATTTGTTCTGCATCTGAGCCAACCGTAATATGCACCATCAATGCAAGATTCTTCATTAACCCACATGCCTAATGATAGAGGCCAATAGAAAGTAGATAGATTAACAAAGGGAAACATCAATACACACCTATATGCAATGCTCAAATTACCTGTCCTTCAGGTGTTTCTGTAGGGCATATCATTCCCCATTCTGAATTATGCAATTGTCTTGGTTTAATAAGTTTTTCTACGAAGCAAAAAAAAAAAAAAATCATATATAAAGGAATAGCAAGAATTATCAACTACCGAGCACCACCAAATCATTTAGGCCAGCTACCTTCACGGCCTATAGGAGAGCTGATCCTTCGCAAATGTGACAAGGTAGATGCATAAGTGTTACGATTTAATGCCTGCAACATTTCAACAAAAGAACTCTTTTAATTGTAAAGAATAGCTTGGACAAATCAAAAGTATGCAATTCAACCTGAGATATTCCAGTTCTTGTACTAGAAGCACTTGCTTGGCTCCAGTTACCAGTAGCAAGTGAATACTTAAATCCACTGGTAATGGTTACGGCATTTATTGCACATTCTAAATTCAAGCTGCTGCCTTTTGCTACACACTATAAGAGTAGAGAAACAAGCAAATAGGTATTGAAAACAAAAGTCAACTCCATGCTCTCCAAATAACAAAGAAATGATAGAAGGTAGAGAAACCTTTTTAACATGAGACCTAACACCCCTAGTTAGCTTTGTGAATAGCTGCAGCACAGAGAGAATATCTAACTTCAAAAAAACACCTCATTTTCTAAGGAGAGATGACTAATGTAAATGTATATATAAAACAGAACCGTTCGAAAGAGGCCATCCAGCAAAGGACCAGCAAGGTCCAATCTTTTATTGCCATAGTGTTCTCTGTCGTCCCCCGCCCTTTGACCTTGTGCACATAATAATAGCTGATGGATGATATACCTGGAGAGAACAAATACTGACAATAGTTTAGCAGCACCAACCACAAAAATGTAAACAAGTCCCTAGAAGAAGAATAAGCCTACCCAAAATAATAAGCTTTCTTTGTCTCACAACCCTCCTCAACACCAACATGAGGAAGCATTTCTTTTTGAAGAATCTCTCTAGCATACCTGCATAGGTATTATAAGTATGATTTAAATGTAAATGAAGAAACAATAAGAGATCCTGAGACAGAGTAACAAATTCAGCAACACAAACTTGATTCTTTTCTTTTTGGTGACTTCAGCGGCAGCTCCTCTTTTCCCAATGTATTCCAGAGCAACCTGCAATTCAGATATAAGTAACATCACTAGTCACTGCGACATTGATGAAATGAAATGTAAAGATTTACAATTTGAAAAAAAATATGCATATGTAGTTGAGAGCCTTGACAGTAACCTAATTAAGTGCTGCAAGGATAGAGAACACGAGAACATGGAGAAGATTGATTAAACTTCTGACATTATCAAAGCATTTAAAGAAGAGTTTGAATCAAAACTGGAAGCAACTAGAGTAATCAGTATTGCTACATTACTTCCCAAAAATATAAAAAAGAATTCTAAATTACTTCAAAACTTCAACGAAACATAAGAATTCAAGACAAGAATATTGTATGTTCAAGCCACAGATTGGCTTTCTGAATGAAGAGAAATGAGAAACTGATGAGTACCTTCTGATTTTGGATTAAACATGCTTCTTCCAAGGAAGGCCGAAGCAGTTCCATCATTTGAACATCTTCAAAATTGTAGCAGATGTGCTCTAGTATCTCTCTGTCAGCAACAAATCCCAATGCTCGAAACACAATAACGATAGGAATCTCAACGCGGATGTGTGGGAGGGTAGCTCGAATGTATTGGCCTGAAGAACCCTGTAGTAAAGCATGTGATAAATATAATCCATGGGTCAACAATATCAAGACAAATGCTCTATTTCACATTCTATTAATTACCTCTTTGGCACTAGTTCGTGAAAGCATCCGGACAAACATGGTACTAGGTGACCTGTTTTGAGTTTCTGCCATCGACCTAACTTCAGCAACATAAGCATACTTGTTCGGTTGACTCTTTTGAAAAACATAGACATGATTAGTGCTCATCTTCTCCTGGCCTATTATCACCCTTTCTCTACCATTGATGATAAAATAACCACCCTGGTCATGTGGACACTCTCCCATCTCTGCCAATTCCTTCTCGGATTTTTGATATAAAGTGCAATAGTTTGTCCTCAGCATTATTGGGATCTACTCAACAACAACAAAAAAAAAAAAAAAAAGATGGTGTTAGGCACTTATACAAAAACAGAAAAGACTCCCTAAATGAATATACCATTCCAATAAAGGCTTTGGGGAAATCCTGAGTCTTGGTAACTTCTACGCCATCATCACCTTTCTCTATGACTGTGTAAGTAACATCTACATATAATGGAGCTGAATAGGTTAAATTCCTTAACCTTGCAGTCTTGGGAAATAAAGTAGTTGTTTCTCCATCAGGCTCAGTCATCATGGGTTTACTGAGGTAAATCTGACCGAAAGAGATTTTGTGCTGTGACTTGGAGTCCATCTCGATAACAGCGGACTCATCAACAATCTTCTGCATGCTGTTCCCGATGAACTCATTGAAGGAGTCCACCTGCTGATGCACCAAGCTGTTCTCTTTGAAGTAAGCGTCGATGACCGCCCATGAGTCGTCCTGTGTGATATCATCATCGCCATCAATGTCCGCGTCGTCACAGTCATGTGCTGATGATGCCTTTATATGTTTTGCCCTGCTCAAGGAAATGTGGAACGTACATAAAAAGTTATTGCTCGAACTTATTTGAATGGACAATTATATGATCACAAGTTATGAAGCAACAATTGTCATATTCCTCTGCTGCACGGCAAAATGCAATATTAACTCCTTGAGGACTAAGGCTGGTATTAGAGAATTAAAGAATATGCTGTGTATACCTTGCACCGAAGCGGAGAGTGGAAAGGCTTTCTGATGCATTTGAGGGGGAAGGTGAGCAGCAACAAAGTAATGCAGTCTGGGAGTTCCCTCCCTGCACACGACTTGGTTAGTTTATCCAACTCATTAAGTGGAGAATTAAAAATAAGATGAGGGCAGCATGAAAAACTAACAAGAGCATCCTGCAGGATCCATGTAAGCTTAGAATCACGACAAGGTATGTGGCTCCCCCTTCCTGGTGAGCTCAGTGCATTTATCACATTCGCAAGTGCTGACAATGATTTATTGATAGCTTTAGTTTCTTCGAGGACTATCCCTTCGGCCCCAGTTCTCTCAGTTTTCTCTGATCCAGCCAAGTCCACAAGGATCAACTTTCCACACCTATCCATTTTTCTTGCACTCATTAGACTCAAACCAATATTCTGAACAATTGAAATGAGAAGCTAATTACCTTCTCTCGTTCTCTGTTTCCTTCTGGATTACGACGAATATATAAATGCAATGACTTCTACTGCTAGTCATATTCATTGCTAGGTATGTTAAGAATTACAACTTACACACTTCCACAATAGATGGCAATTTCAATCCAAGATAAAAGTGCAAATCTACTTCTTGAGAATGTAAAGCACATATGCACACGAGAAGTAGAATTCAGCAGAAAGATAAGGATACCAGTTTCTCCCACAGCTCTGTTTGCAATGCCAGTCTGCACAGTGATGTGTCATGTTAGATTTCTCTTACATTAACGATAGATTGTAGGGATTGAGAAACTTTTGTCTTACAGAAAGAGCTTTCAAGGCGTCTGCAGAATTTGAAATGGAAATCTGAAAGTTGAAAGGAAGGCTTGAAAATTACAAATCTGATAATTGATTACCACATTCAAAAAGGAGGAAACTCACAGGAATATGACCAGCAATGCAGAAAAGTAAAGAAACTGTTAGCTTTTCTTTGAAACATGAGTTTATACTGAATATTGAGGACTCTGGTTTCAGGCAGTCAAATTTGGAGATATTTAATGCGTTAGAATTTAGCATATAGCAATTCTATGCCTCTTCTCACCATCCTGATCCAATACCAATCAACAATTTGAACTTTGTGTACACACAGAATGAATAATTAAGAGAAATTATAAGATCTGTCATTCATGCATGTCCATTAGATAACCATCCATCTCACATCTCATGTTGAGGTCACAACAAGCAAAGCATATTTGTAGGCAAGACTAACAACTTCTCCAAAAAAATAGATAGCCATTTTCCCATATCCCCAAAGAAAGATAAAATCATCAACACAGAGTATATGAATATGGGTAAAAGCTGATCTTATTCTTAAACATTTGGTAGTAGGGATGGAAAGGACCGTACCTCTGTAACATCATTTACAAATACTCCATGCATTTTATTCTCCTTGATTTGTAAATTGTCATTTGATGGAGCAAAAAGGTCCCTGAGGAATAAAAATATGAATAAATGTAAGCTCAGCAAGGAATGTAATATCTTACTTAAGGATGGCTGGCAATGAAATCGCTCATGCTTTGTCAAGTAATGCGGACCTCACTCTCTCCATGTATATTTCTACCTGTGGGCATAATACAGATAACATAAGTAACTGATTAATCATATAGCCTGAAAGCATGAAGCTGTGCTCGGAGAAATTATTTAACCAGGACAGGATCCATACCATTGATAGTTTGATAGTGTGCTTAATTTTATCATCTGAAGGTTTGATTGTATTGAAAAGCCCATCCACCACTCGTGGTAGTAATCCTTTTTGTTTTTCATTGCGTTCTAAGATGCTTGGTCCCTGAGGGGGAAAATGACAGTATAATGACCACTGCATAGAGAGCAATACTGAATTTTCTGTGAAATATCAAACACATTCATTACCTCCATACTGTAGGTCTTTCCTGCTCCTGTCTGTTAAAATAAAATCAAAGATAAGTTTCTGACATGGGGAAATTAGCATCAAGATATAGTCATTGACTCGTTGATAAGTCCAGTAACAATCATGAACACGTTTGGATGTTTTGGAATTCATATATAATGCTGTTCAGCAAAAATTATCAAGGGATTTCGTTTGCATTTTGTACAACATAGTATGTCATTTGTGAACAATATCAACTGACTGATAAATTCTCCCCCCTTGAAGCAGGATATATACCTGTCCGTAAGTAATAATTGCTCCATTCACTCCACTAGCAACTCCTATTGCATCAAGAATCAACAAGCATTGAAGTAATCTCTAAACCATGCTCCAGAAAATAAATGGATATGAAAAGATGAACGCATTTTTCTTCAGAAAATTCAGATATTACCTTCTACTATAGGCAAAGCAAGGAATTCATATATGTCAGCATGCTCTGATCCTTGAAAGAACACCTTGTCGAAGCGGAACTCAATTTCCTCTTCCTTCTCATCCTATGGAGGATCAACTCAAACATGATTAATTCCCTTAATTACTACATAATTCTAATTGCTTTTCCAATGCCAAAAGCTAATTATGCCATCTATCAACAAACGCATGGAAAAATATTCTTACATAGTGAACAATTTAATATATTCAGCCATGCATATCTATTTTAGTAAAAGCTACAGCAGAATTGAACTTAGCTTCAATATTTCATGAACAACATTAAATATAAAAAATGTTCTGAATCTACAAACACAGAATTGACAACACATAGCCTTCCAAGCAATAGATTGCCTATCTCTTACAGCAGCACTGAACATAGCTAAAATATTTCATGAACAACATTAAATCTACAAAATGTTCAGAATCTGCAAACACAGAATTGGCAACACATAGCCTTCCACGCAATAGATTGCCTATCGCTTACAGCAGCATTGAACATAGCTTCAATATTTCATGAACAACATTAAATCTACAAAATGTTCAGAATCTGCAAACACAGAATTGGCAACACATAGCCTTCCAAGCAATAGATTGCCTATCTCTGTCTCTGTCTCTCTCTCTCTCGCGTGTAGAAACTATCAATTTTGACCTCCATGATTATTTTACATTCCAGGTTTTACAACAAACAAGCGAGTGTGCCTACAGATGTAATCATAGGAAAGATACAAGTGATTTACCTTGACTACAAAAGAATCCGAATCAATGCGGCGGAAGCTTAAGCAATCGCCATGAGCGGACTTCTCCTTCTGATTTAGAGGTCTGAAGAGCGCGCATACTCTTACACTAGGCATTTGCCTCCTTCCTTTGACGATCACTGATTCACGCAAATATTATATCAATCACGTCGTCCTCAACTTTTTCTCAGAAAAAAGAACTTAAACACACCTCAAATTCTTTCGCAACTTCACAACTTCAACACAGCTAGCTATTGTTGCCTGAGAGAGAGCGAGCGAGCTAAGGACGCTGAATTTCACAGCAAAAAACTTCAGCTGTGTCAGAAGCAAGGCGAAAGCTAACGAATACAATATTTTTTTTTAAATGGACTTGGTACATATAATAGTACATATTTTCGAAACTACCCGCTCACAAAGCAAATTGTGAAATTGGTAATTGAACGGTGGAGTAATATTTATGTCTTAAATTATTTTAATGTTTCTAAATATATTACAAATATACAACATAATATTAAAATATTATATTATCAATTTTATTTCATACTTAAGATCAGATAAAACTTAATACTACAAAATTAACGTGATTCGACATGCATTCCTCACTATTTATAAAAGAAAAGGTCTCAGGCACACCTAAATGGTTTAGACAAGTTTTATCCATTATCTCAACCCAAACCCATTTAATATACCTTAATTGGGATTAATAAATTCTATTTGGGATGGATGAATCCATTTGGGTAGGATAAAACTCACCTAAACCGTTTAGACGTGCCTAACGCAAGTTTTTGCCTTTATAAAATTACATATCAATATCCCTATTTAGGATGCGAAAAATAGTAATGAACGTGTTTTGTTCCTGATTAATAATTCATAAGTTCAAAATACTTTGGCATATATTCTAAAATATATAAACAATTTAGGGTTAATTTCAATTTGATTCCTAACGTTTGCTCATTTTTACAAAAATAACCTAATGTTTATAAAATTGCAATTAATTCCTAACGTTTATCTATTTTTGCAATTTAATTCCTAACGTTTCAAATATGCATTTTAATTCCTATCGTTACTCCATTTTTGCAATTAAATCCCAACATTACAAATTTACATTTTAATTCCTAGAATTTATTAAATTACATTTTTAAATACTAACAACTATCTATTTTTTTAATTTTAATTAAAAAATAACCAAACACCTTACATATATTGCTAATATATTTTCTTAATTTCTTGACAAAATTATTAGTTCTTAAAATTTGTTCAATTTTAAAACTTAATTTCTAATAAATGTTTATTTTTTATAATTTAACTCATAAATATTAAAAATTAAAATATAAAATTATTAGTTTTATTTTTTTTAAAAAAAGGGCATCCATTATGTTGCATAAATAGATTAATGTTAGGAATTAAATTACAAAAATTATAACATTAACTTATAATGTAATTTTATATCTTGACTTTTAATATTTATGAATTAAATTATAAAAAAATAGAAAATTACTACAAATTAATATATAAAAGCGAACAGACTTTATGAAAAAAAAATTGCAAAAAATAAAAAAAAATATTAGAAGTTAAAATATAATTTTATAAATGTTAGGTTATTTTTTAATTAAATTGCAAAATGAACCAACGTTAGTAGTTAAAATATAATTTAATATAAATTAAGAATTAAAACACAACTTTTAAAATGCGGGGAATTAAAATGTAGACTTTGTTTATATTTGGCGTTAAATTGCTAAAATGAACAAACATTAGGAATTAAATTGCAAAAATATACAAATGTTAAGAATTACATTGGAATTATGTATACGTTAGATTATTTTTGCAAAAATGAACAATGGTTGGGAATTAAATTACAATTAACCCTACAATTTATCATGAAATTAATAGTTTACCCCAACTTAAATGCCGCCAACGTGGAAACCTCACTACTGACAATGAAAATCAAAACTAGATAAAAGTCGATAAAAGTTTTTTTTTAACAAATAAAATGAATGGCAAAGGCCTGAATGAGATGATGTTTTTTGCAAGAGTGTAAGACATTCCCGTATTTTAAACGAAATTGTTGATTGTGCGCCTATAATTTTGATCACAAAATTATTTATTAGGCTTAAATTGTAACGCCCCACGAAAATTTTAATGTATTTATCGAATTTTCGAAAT
>JAPKLW010005014.1:0-23122 GCA_026898455.1 Plectranthus barbatus
TCATTTCGTAAAAACATTTATTAAAATTAGAAATCGATACGATGAAACACCAAGTTGAACACCATTGTGGAACAGAGGATCTGATCCGATTTCACAGGCTTACGGATATTTATATACAAATATCTAAATACCATAAATTATCTAAATATCATAAAATTAAATTATCTAAATTATCAAATATAATATGTTATTTCAAACTATGATATTTTATGATATTTAGATAATTTATGTTGGATTTGAAAAAATATCATAGTTTGAAATATATTTGAACATTTTCCCTTTTAAAATATAGTATAAATAAAATTGATATACAGGAAAGAAAATTATTTGTATATAAATAGCCGTAAGCCTGTGAAATCGGATCAAATCCTTTGTTCCACAATGGTGTTCTACTTGGTGTTTCATTGTCTCGATTTCTAATTTTAATAAATGTTTTTTACGAAATGAAAAATCAAGTATAATACAATATAGTCTAATTGATTTTTAAGAACAAAAATTAAAATTTTATAAGAACATAAATTATAGTTATAAGTTAATCAATTTTAATAATCAAATTTTAGTTAAAAACTGAAAAATAATTACTAAAAATATTATATATCCTAATTGAGTGGGATGAACCCTATAGTTGAACTTATAAAAAATTAACAAACTATAATAAATTAAGATTATGATAAAATATTAAATAAAAAATAATCTTTTTAATAGTGGAAGAGTGAATGGAACACAAAATTTGGGATTTAAGAAAATTAGATAAAAGTAAAACTGAAATGATTAAAATAGCATTAATATAAATTGAAAAAACTAAAATAAAAAATTTATTATGAAAAAAATAGAAAGAGAAAAAGAAAAGGGTGCAAGATCCCTTAACAGCCGCCAATCAATTCCCATTCTTTTAATAAAAAATAAATTTTTAAATAAAAAATAACTTTTTTAATAGTGGAACAGAGAGTGGAACACAAAATGACACAAAATGGGATAGAGGATCTCATGCCCCTATTTGGTAACCAAATTAGAATTTCGACTCATAGGCGCGTTTGTTTTCTATTTTCTGTCAATGTATGTCACTTGGCAGAATTAATTTGAAAAAGAAAATATATAAAACAATTCAACCGAGAATTTATCCTAACTCAATAAAAAAAGAAGAAGATGATTTTAGATGAGATATTTTTGTCAATGCATAAAATTATGGCATAAAAAAGTAGACAATGAATGGCATTAATTTCAAGCATTTATTAGGACATTAATATGTATATGGTGAGTGGACCAGCCAAGAATACTACAAATGTGAGACTCCTAATTAAAAAACATTTATATTTTATTTTTGAAGAGGTCGGAAAATGAAACAATAATGCAACATAAATGGCAATAAATATTGAATGGGGGGAGAGCTAATTAAAAATTGTACTGCCAACTTTGAAATCAACTGGTATATTGCGATTTACGAGTCGTTTTCAATTTGACTATATGTCCAATTTCTAATTCGTACTACTTAGCCTGATTATAACCCTACTACTATGTGACAAAACTTCTAAATCATGCTCCACGATAATGTTTCACTACTGCCTGGTGCTTACCTTATCTTTTCTTTTTCAATATTCAACATATTAAATACAAAGGCGAAATATGTTTTCTTTCAAAAGTATCAATGGATATCAATTTAGCCCGGGACGGATGGGTTGACCTGAATATCACAAACTAAACACCGAATTAGAGTTGGAAAATTCTTAACCTATAAGAAACCAGGCTAAACGGATTACGAGTTAAACGGGCTGGACCCGCTGGGCTGCGGGTTGGCCTAACGGGCCAATCTATTTAAAAAAATATTCAAAATATTTTATTATAATTAAATTATTAGTTTTTGGATTATACTATTAAAGTGTTAAAATTAATTTTAAGCACACAAATGATATACTTATAATTTTACTATTTAGAAATATTGTTTTAAATAAATAATTTAAAAAAATATTTGAGCAATGATCGATTTTCAAAATATTAAATATTATTTTAATTAAATCATATTCATAAAGTTATTTAGAGTCACCAATTCGTTATATATATTATATATTGTAATATGATATATTAAGCAGTATTCTTTTGTAATTAATATATTAATTTATTTTATTTAATACGATATTATTGAAGTTGTATAATTATATAATTTATATAATGTCACAATATATAATGCAACATTTTATGTTAATATGAAATTATAAAACTTATTATATTATATTTATATATTTATTAATTAATTTTATTAATAAAATAATAAATAATTAAGGTTAATAAAAAAACGTAATTTTACCGGTCCGGCGGACCAGCCCGAAAATCGAAGGGTTAGAGTTAGATTAGAGTGGAGAATTTTCAACCCGGTAAAAGTTATGACCCGTTTAACTCAGACCAATTAACCTGCAACCCGATAGGGCTTGCCCGAAATCCGGCGGGTTACCCCATTTGACATCCCTACCAATATCCCTCTATTTTATAAGAAAAAGAGAAATAAAATAAAAGGATAATATAAAAATATTCATTAATTAATTCTCAGCATTGAAATATAAAGCAATTACCACAAAGTCATAATGTCTGCTATACGTCGTCGTTCTAATTGTGGGGATTACAGATTGAAGCCCAATAGGAATGTTACTAAAAGGCGCACATCGGCCCATAAACTACCATTCGAATTAGAAGCCATTTAATCTTAAATCTTAAAAACAGTTAAGTTGAATTATTTTTTTTTTTTTGAGAAAATAAGTTGAATTATACTATCTATATATTATGAATTATAAATATATTGGTAAATTTATAAATAATATAATAGAAGATCGTCGATTCAGGACATAAAAGATAATTTAATTTTCGATTCAAGATCCAGAAAGGAATTCTTAATTCAGGAATTGAAAGATCAAATAATTTTCAATTTAGGACCTGATATTGAGGTTCTGGATTCAGTGAGGGGGAATTGTGTGAGAAAGATGTTGATCTCTAAATCAGATTATAAAAATATTCAACAGAATGTTTTAATGTAAACTTGCACTTCCAAAATGGTTGTACAGTACCAGTTTGGTTTGTCTACAAGCTCAGTTAAAGAGTCGAATAGTTGTTAGTCAGTTTCAAACTATACTTTAACACTTGAGTGTTGAGTTTTGAACGTAAACTGATAAATAAAAAACGATATATGACTCAAATGATTATAGTGGTTCAGACACCAAAAGATCCTACATCCACTCTTCAGACTAAATATGGAAATCCAGTAAGTGACGGGTGATCGCTGCAAAATTCGCAGATAAATTATAGTGCAGTGGACAAATAAATTTATAACACCGTAAGGTGGTCAAACCCACAGACACTGTATAACGACACCATCCTATGTACTAGCCATAGTTTTTAAACCATAATTGTTTGAGCAATTGAAATAGGGTTTTTGTTTTTGAAATTTAAAGATAACAGTGCAGAAAATTAAAGGTTTTTTAAAACAGAATTTAAAGATACAGATTTCAGGGCAGATAATCAGGTCATCAACATATACAATTAATCAACTCAGCAATGGGAAATAAATTAGATTCTAGTGGATTATATTCCTTGGTTAGGCAATTAAACCCTAGATTACTAAATTGTGACTATCTCCTCTCGGTCTCAAGAACACAAAATTAGCCAATCTTGATAATTATAAAATTAAATCTTACAATTTAATTCTTCTTTTTGAGACAGAAAATAATTGCATTCAATTCTCTCTTCCTATTACTAATTTTCACCTCTCGGTCCTTCAATTAATAACTTTCAAACCTAGATAAATTTCATCTCTCGATCCTTCATTACTTCTAGATTCGATTTGAATAAAAACCAAGAATTGAACCATGCTATTGAGTTGAATCATTTAAACATGCATCAGAAAAGATTATCAAAAGCCCTAGAATCTGCTAGGGTTTCTAGCCATAAATCATGGATAGAAATAAAGGATTCATATTATTAAAACACATAAAATACCTTACAAAATGAAGAGGAACCTTCAAAGTCTTGAAAAACTCCAATGCAATAGTATTCTAAGTGTGAAACAAGTGATAAATTTTGTTCCCTAGATGATTAATATTTATAGAGGAGTGAAAACATCTTTACAAGGTATTGGGCTAAAATATCAAATACATTGAATTTGAGACAATTTCCCTTTCCGGTCTCCGTGTCAATCGACAGGGCTCCTGCCGATTGACATGGAGGCAATGTGTAGAACCACTACAATCTCCATCTTGATTCAGCTTCTCTGGCCTTCGTGTCAATCGACACGATGCGTGTCGATCGACATGGATGCAAACATGTTGAGCTCTCCTTTGTATTTGTTCTGATCGACATCCGACCTATGTGTCGATCGACATACTCCATGTCAGTCGATACAGAGGTCCTGCTTCAGGATTTTGGCACGTTTTTCAACTCGGTCGACTTCCCGTGTGTCAATCGAAGCAACAACTCTGCAATCTCGGCTCTTTTCACAATTTGATCTCTTGTTAGCCTGAAAAACCTACAAAACTTAGCATGGCAAGCATAACATCCCCTATAATGTACTAATGCACGAAAACAACTAATAAACAAACCTAATTGCACTCAAACACAGGAGAAAAACATGGATAAGTGAGTGTAAATATGAGCTTATCAAACCCCCCAAACTTGTATGCTTGATTGTCCTTAATCAAAAGAAAATAAAGAAAAGAAATATCATCCAGTTCAAAGTGCAATGCCTTACAAGATTCTTCCCATTCAAGAATCAAATATCCACACCGCACAAGCAATTTGAAAGAGATAAGAAATCCATCAACTGCAGAAGACTCACAGGATATTGTTTCGCTCACCACACAAGTGTTTGGGTTTCAATGAAAGCGCTCACAATATGTATGAAGAAATTTCTACCATAGGTTTGCAAAATTTCTAGAATTCCACTACTCAAATGTGCTCACAATTCAAGAATCAGAAAGGACTTTTCATTTGGTTGTAATGTAGGATTTTTTCAAAAGGTAGGAAAATATGGTCAAGTGACTCAAAATCAACTCTAGTGCGTCCACCTCATCAATCTTAATTTACTCTATTTTCTTCATCCACCCTTCTCCTCAAATTTTCAACACAAGTCAAGGCTCTCTCTTTTTCCTTGCTCTTTCTTTATTTTTTTTTTCTAATCCTCTTATGCTCTTATAATTTTTCTTGAGCTTATAAGGACACAAACAAACTTTTTTTTTTCTAGAGCCCATCCTTCTTTTGTACACCATTTAAAAAATTTCTCATCCACCTATAACAATTACTCTTATTTCACCCGAATCCTATAAATAGGATACAATTCACTTTTTTCATAACACTCTCGCATAGACAAGACAAAATTATAATATTTTTCTTAACTTATAGACCAAGAAAGAAAAAGTAACAGGCTCAAAGGGGCTATTTTAGGGATAAAATATCACAAGGGACAGTGTTTAGGATGATTTGGCTAACAAAGATGACCTGAAATCATTTTCTCTTCTTGTGCATGTAGGGTTTTTACGTGAACCGAATCACCAAAACCAAACTGAACCGGATCGATCTATGGATATTGCCCACAATTCAAATTCTCAAAACCCTAGCATGCTCCTATGAATTTAATACATAATTGTGGATTGAGAGATTACCGTAATTCCGTAGTGTCTGTACCGATCTTTTGCATTTGAATTCCAAACTTTAATTCAACCACGCAATACGAATTTATCTACGGAAGAAGAAATTAGATCTCTAATTTCTAAAATAAATTCAAAACAAAGAAATTGAGAAAGAAGAATTATGTTCTCCAGATCAGGTCTTCAGATCTGTATCCCTGTGCTGATCAGATCTACTACTGGTGAGGACTCCGTAGAACTGTGGCTTGAGCAAGACCAGAATCGAAATTCTCCTCCCTTTTTCTCCAAAGTCGGCGCCCCACTCTCTCTCTCCTAGGGTTTTTGTTTTTCAACTGTGTTATGAAGTGACTTGGGTTTCAGAGAGAGAGCTGTCTATTTATAGACCTAGAGTTTTATCCCTAATGGGCTCTTTGGGCTCAATTCAGCATATTTATTGGGCCAGACCTGGGACCTAATGCAAATAATAAAGTAGGCCTATAAATTAATTAATTCCCATGTCCACAACCCAGGACACAATTAATTAATTAATATTAATTCTTTTTCACCACATAATTATTACTGGCCTACCCCTTTATTACCACGTTATGAGAACGGGTTGCATTAATTGAGAATCCCCATATTTAAGGTTACCGGACATCCATTAATTAATCGGTGCATCTGACAAGCTCTAACTACAATTAATTAATATCTTATAATTCCTGAGTAGTACCACTCAAACCTTATCACTCGTGCCTGAACTTAATCAGCCTGCAGGACTTTGGCACGATGAATGTTATTGAGCTCCTCAGGGAATGTCCCCATCATATTACTCGGATATGGTTACCTAAGTTCAGTCTCAGGCGGTACTACACGAGCTGCTGTTACCCAAGATACGGATATAAGAGCACGTTACTCAGGCTCTCCACCATGGCAAGTTAAAGCAACAATCAACCAGTGCAAACCCCTGAACCTTCGTTAGGGTTTGGACTCAATCAATATAACGAGATCTTTTGTTCACTGATGTCAGATAGACGAATATATCTCACTGCAGTCCATCAATATGCCACCTCTGCGTACCAGCATGTCAAGTAACCAAGACAGACTACTTATTCCGACAATGCCGCAGCCATCCGGACAGACGTATCCTCATACGCTGTCTCGGCCGTGATTAGGTTTATGTCTCACTAGGTCAAGTGATCATACTATCTTCTGCGATCTACAACACACTGTATGATCGTCCCTATCGGTGAGACAAGAGGATACCATTGTTCATACATGTGCGATTGTTAACAGATAGGCGAAAAAAACCGTTGTATACTCATTATAATAAATGCTTTCAGTATACAAAACCCATCAATCTCCCACTTATACTCAAAGCATAACTAAGCTATTACAGAGTATACAGTCCGTCTATCTAGTCTGCTGTCTCTTTAACCACTATCAGTGGTCGGCATCCACCTCAGACCCAGCTCACGAATATGTCTTTCGTAAACTTTCAGCGGCAAGCTCTTTGTAAACGGATCAACAAGATTGTCAGCAGTGTCAATCTTCTTAATCAGCACATCGCCCCTCGATACGATTTCTCGTATGATATGGTACTTTCTCTCTATGTGTTTGCTTGCCCTGTGAGACCGCGGTTCCTTCGAGTTTGCCACCGCACCAGAGTTATCACAATAAATTGTGATGCTCCTCGGCAAACTCGGAATCACGCCCAACTCTAAAAGGTAGTTCCGGAGCCACACCCCCTCTTTCGAGGCGTCGGAGGCGGCGACATATTCCGCCTCCATGGTGGAGTCAGCAATGCATTTATGCTTTGAGCTCCTCCAAGATACAGCTCCACCTCCCAGGGTAAACACATAACCTGAGGTCGATTTCTTCTCATCATGGTCCCTTGGAAATCCGAGTCTGTATAACCCACAGGGCACAAATCCTCACTTTGATAAACTAGGCAGAAATTCCTAGTTCTCTTCAAATACTTGAGGATATGCTTTACAGCAGTCCAGTACGCCTGTCCAGGGTTAGATTGATATCTTGCTACCATGCCAACGACATAACAGATATCTGGCCTGGTACACAGCATTGCATACATGAGACTACCCACAGCCGAAGCATATGGTATAAGACTCATTTCGTCTTTCTCCCGCTGTGTCTGAGGACACTGCCCACTAGAAAGACGAACGCCATGTCTGAAAGGTAGCAAGCCTTTCTTGGCGAGTTGCATGCTGAACCGGGCTATCACAGTATCTACATAGGATGCCTGAGATAAGCTCAACATTCTTCTTTTACGATCTCGTAAGACCTTAATCCCAAGAATGTAGCTAGCTTCACCCAGATCCTTCATTTGGAACTGTTCGGATAACCAAACCTTGATTTCGGACATCACTCCCTCGTTGTTTCCAAATAGGAGTGTGTCATCAACGTATAGTGCAAGGAAGACCACGCTCCCACTGACACAAAGTCGGTAAACTCAACTTTCGTTTTCTAACTGTGCAAATATATAAGATTTAATCACATCGTTGAAACGTAAGTTCCACGACCTTGAAGCTTGCTTAAGTCCATACAAGGACTTCTTAAGCTTCCAGACAAGATGTTCTTTGCCCTTGCTTGTGTAACCCTCGGGTTGCTGCATATAGATGTCTCTACCTTCTTCAAGGTAACCATTTAGAAAAGCGGTTTTGACATCCATCTGCCAGATCTCGAGGTCCATATGCGCAGCTATGGCAAGGAGTATCCGGATGGATTTGAGCATGGCTACGGGTGAAAATGTTTCGTCATAGTCAATGCCCTCTTTCTGACTATAACCCTTTGCCACCAGCCTGGCCTTGAAAGTCGTGATCTTTCCATCCACCCCTTTCTTTCTTTTGTATGCCCATTTGCACCCTATGGCCCTAAAGCCATCCGACAAATTAGTTTTCTGGTATACATCCATAGCAGTTATGGATTCTATTTCAGAATCCATGGCGACACGCCATTTGGCAACATCCTTGTCCTGCACTGCCTCTTCGTAAGTCAGTGGGTCAGAGTCCTCATGTCCGTCTTCCGGGCTCAAGTCCGAAGACTCACCCACGAACATGTACCTTTCCGGTTGGAAAATAACTCTCCCACTACGACGAGGCATCGGTGCCGCGTCAGTAGTAGGTGCAGTGACTTGTGGTCCTGCACCTTGCACTGAAGAGCGTGTCTGTGGTGCTGTACCTCTCACAGGTGCACCCACATCTACACGTTCTCCTTCCCTTGGAATTGCATTCTCGTTCTCAATTTCTTGAAGAACGATATCACTCCTTGACCTGTGATTACTCACATACTCATCCTCCAAGAATCTAGCGTTGGTGCTAACAACGACCCTTTGACTCTCAGGACAGTAAAAGTAACCACCTTTCGTTTGCCTGGGATACCCTACGAACAACATTACTTTTGACCTGCTTTCTAACTTATCAGGTTCCTTCGACAGTACGTGTGCCGGACAGCCCCATACTCTAAACTTGCACATACTAGGTTTGCGACCAAGGAAGAGCTCAGAAGGCGTCTTAGGAACTGATTTAGAAGGCACCACATTAAGCACGTAAGCTGCTGTCTCCAATGCGTAGCCCCAAAATGAAATTGGTAAGTTTGCATAACTCATCATTGACCTTACCATCTCTAGAAGAGTCCTATTTCTTCTTTCAGCTACACCGTTTTGCTGGGGAGTACCCGGTGCAGTCCATTGGGATGAAATCCCATTTTCTGACAAATACTGCAGGAACTCGTTACCGAGGTATTCGCCACCGCGGTCAGATCGCAGCGACTTGATAGTTTTCCCGATCTTTTTTTCTACTTCAGCCTTGAACTCTTTGAATTTCTCAAAGCATTCAGACTTGTAGCGAAGCAGGTAAACGTATCTGTACCTTGAGTAATTGTCAATGAAAGTGACGAAGTACTCGTACCCTCCACGAGCCTGCATAGACATCGGTCCACATAAGTCAGAATGGATCAATTCCAACACTTCCTCTGCTCGAGACTGACTAGCCTTGAAAGGCCTAGTTGACATCTTGCCCTCGATGCAGGATTCGCAGACTTGATAAGGTACAGCCCGGACTAAGTCCAATGTACCGTCATCTGCAAGTCTCTGAATCCGCTTCAAGCTGATGTGACCCAGTCTCAAGTGCCAGAGATATGTAAGATCCTCATCAGAAGAAGTAAGTTTTCTCTTCCTAGGATTATCAATTACGGATGATTTACATGCAATACTTGCGGAAGACTTATGATTACAGTTAACAACATAGAGAGAATTATTCAGCATTCCACGACAGATAACACCGTTATTACCAATGATAGAAACACCACTATCAAAAATAACTGAATATCCATCAACATAAAGTTTGGAAACTGAAATGAGGTTCCGCCGAAAATCCGGCACATACAAAACATCTCTCAGTGTTAAAACGGAATCATCAAAGTACAAGGTGAAATCTCCAATGGCAGCTGCACTCACTTGTGCTGCGTTCCCCATCGAGATGGTAACCTCATCATTCTTCAGCACCTTCCTCGGTGTGAACCCCTGTAAAATGTAACAAACATGATCAGTAGCTCCAGTATCCACTACCCACGAATGAGTAGAAACCGATGCTAAACATGTTTCCGTTACAAATGCAAATGACGTACCTTGTCCCTTGGCATTCGGACAATCCACCTTTCCGCATCCAGCACACTTGTTCTTCTTTGGAGTGACTTTGGTTCTCTTCCCCTTCCTAGACTTGCTATCACTACCTGCTTTCCTGAACTTGCTCTCAGCACCGTCATCTCCAACCTTAGAGGTTGTTGAACCAGCGCTAGAACCAGATAGAACAGGTTTCCGTGCTCGCATGGTAGACTGCTCCACTACAAGATCCTCAAGCAGCTCATGCAGAGCATACTCTCCCTTTGCAGCAGCAACTACCTTAAATTCATTAAAGGATTCCGGAAGAGAATTCAAGATAATATCAATCTCGCCTTGCGCACTGATATTACCACCCCGCACAGTGAATTGTCTCATGAGATCAATCACAGACATCATGTGCTCTGTCACCGAACTATCCTCAACCATCGTCTTGCACACAAGATTGTGTACAAGCTTACAGTCGATAGTTCGCTCCACTTTGCCAAAAGCTGTCGAGAGTTCCTTCCAAAGCTCTCCAGCCCTTTCGAGGTGTTCATACTTATGCCTTAATTCTCTAGACAGGGAACCCGTGATGAGCCAGAAGGCAGACTCATCAGCATCCTCCCATCTGTCATAGAATTCAAGCTCAAGTTCGCACACACCTCTTTGAGAATGTAACAGTGGATCCATGTAAAGAACATGTGCTTGATTTTTCAGATAAAGGATGTGTTTGATGCAGAAACTCCATAAATGGAAGTTCGGACCAGTTAGAGGATTGAGAGCAAGTATATGATCGAAAGTAGACATAGACATATCTGAAACAACAAAGAATCTTAAATAAGAACATACATGTTGAACTTTGAAAACAAATGCATTGAAAACCTGTTAATAAATCAAATACAAATGTTTTCCACTAATTTCCCAAGAGTTCCCACTGCAAGCTACACTCGTAGACGTATACGATGTCACCCTCAACCAGAACTGCAGGTTTTAAGCCCCAATCCATTTAATTTCACTACCATGTGAGGATGCTTTTGACACTAGAAATTAATAATTAGTGAAAACCTAAGACCAAGCCATCTCTCAAGAACAGGGATGCAATTCTTGCATTATATTCTAAGATGCTTCTAAGCAATTAACCACAAATTTAACTCCGGCCAAAAGAGACAGTTTAACATGGCACGTAACCATACCGCACAACCCTTAAAGCTTTTGTTATCTATAATTTAAATCAATCCTAGAATACTTGTGAAAGAGGTCTACGCAAGCTACACTCGTAGACGTTTACACAAAGCCCTCCCACTATTCACATGATTTAAATTGTTTGTCTAGAAATCCCAACAACCGTACCCATGCACCTCCGGGAACTAGCAAGCTACACTCGTAGACGTTTACTAGAACGAGAGATACACTTACAGCCTAGGACCGCTTTGTGGAGGTCTATTGATTTTAATTAAAAAATCTGCTTAGTATTTTTCCTTTAAAAGGTTTCTTTATGCGCACACATAATTTCCTTTTGTCATTATATTTTCCAAATTTTTGCATGTAATAATACAAGCCCAAAAATTCCCAAAATATAATCCAACAAAAGAAATTAATCACATAAGCATGCTTGGAAAGACTGTAAATAATAAAAGCAGTAAAACATGCTTTTCCTATTATCTACAGATGCTTAAATTGCGCACATAAATAAATCACATATCATACGAGGATAATTAAGGCAAACAAAAATTCCTCGTGGCCACAAAAATAAAGAGAAAATAAAATCTATCTATTACAATTTGAATTTTGAATTTAATGGATAAATTCAAATCTTCTCAAATCTTCAAGGGCCTTCAAATCTTGATACACCAATTCTTTTGGGATTTAGGCCTTTGTAATCTGATGATTTGCCCTAACCCTAATGCAAACCTAGGGTTTACACAGGATTGCACAAACCACCAAAAACACAAGCCACCGCGACGAAACAGCAACAGCCGACGACGACCGGAGCCGCCGCTGACTGCCGGCCCAGCCGCTGCCGCGCCCAGCACACCGCGCGCTGGCTGCCGTGCCGCGTGCGCCCCCGCGCGCACCCCCGCGTCGCCTCGCGCGCGCAGGCCGCGTGCGCCTGCGTGCCGCGCCGCTGTCGCCCGCTGTCATCTCCGTCGGCCCTGCATCGGCTCCGTCTTCGTTCTTCGTCCTCGACCCGTCCAATTACATAATTTGAAAAATAAAATTACAGAAACTATTCTATTACAATTTTCAAATCTATGCTAATCATGGATTTTCTCATGATTTTACAAAAATAATCCAGCCCTACACGGATAAACCACCGCGGGCTGAATCACACGGGTTGCCACGAGGAACAAAAACCAAACATCCACAATAATAAATTCATACATGCATAATATTGAATTTAATTATGAACAACAGAGCCATAAATCAGAAACCTGGCTCTGATACCAATTGTAGGGTTTTTACGTGAACCGAATCACCAAAACCAAACTGAACCGGATCGATCTATGGATATTGCCCACAATTTAAATTCTCAAAACCCTAGCATGCTCCTATGAATTTAATACATAATTGTGGATTGAGAGATTACCGTAATTCTGTAGTGTTTGTACCGATCTTTTGAGTTTGAATTCCAAACTTTAATTCAACCACGCAATACGAATTTATCTGCGGAAGAAGAAATTAGATCTCTAATTTCTAAAATAAATTCGAAACAAAGAAATTGAGAAAGAAGAATTCTGTTCTCCAGATCAGGTCTTCAGATCTGTATCCCTGTGCTGATCAGATCTACTACTGGTGAGGACTCCGTAGAACTGTGGCTTGAGCAGGACCAGAATCGAAATTCTCCTCCCTTTTTCTCCAAAGTCGGCGCCCCACTCTCTCTCACCTAGGGTTTGTGTTTTTCAACTGTGTTATGAAGTGACTTGGGTTTTAGAGAGAGATCTGTCTATTTATATACCTAGGGTTTTATCCCTAATGGGCTCTTTGGGCTCAATTCAGCATATTTATTGGGCCAGACCTGGGACCTAATGCAAATAATAAAGTGGGCCTATAAATTAATTAATTCCCATGTCCACAACCCAGGACACAATTAATTAATTAATATTAATTCTTTTTCACCACATAATTATTATTGGCCTACCCCTTTATTACCACGTTATGAGAACGGGTTGCATTAATTGAGAATCCCCATATTTAAGGTTACCGGACATCCATTAATTAATCGGTGCATCTGACAAGCTCTAACTACAATTAATTAATATCTTATAATTCCTGAGTAGTACCACTCAAACCTTATCACTCGTGCCTGAACTTAATCAGCCTGCAGGACTTTGGCATGATGAATGTTATTGAGCCCCTCAGGGAATGTCCCCATCCTATTACTCGGATACGGTTACCTAAGTTCAGTCTCAGGCGGTACTACACGAGCTGCTGTTACCCAAGATGCGGATATACGAGCACGTTACTCAGGATCTCCACCATGGCAAGTCAAAGCGACAGTCAACCCGTACAAACCCCTTAACCTTCGTTAGGGTTTGGACTCAATCAATATAACGAGATCTTTTATTCGCTGATGTCAGACAGACGAATATATCTCACTGCGGTCCATCAATACGCCACCTCTGCGTACCAGCAAGTTCTATAAAAACAAAAACATACATGCGAATCTCGCATGAAATGAAAATAAAGCTCAAATTCTCACTTGGGTTCAATTTTTTTACTTCCACAATCAACTACAATCTACTCAAACATCTTGCAAGTGTAAGTTTCAATTAAATCATATCATGCGATATTCTACATTAATAGGCAAACAACCACAATCAAAATCAAATCAAACTCATCATCAATCATTTCCAAACTCACAATTAGTTTAAATAGGTTCGAAACTCAACAAGAAGTTTTCCTCACCTATATCCATATTTTTTTCTAGGCATAATTTAAATAATCACAAATAACTGAAAACAATAAAAAGGATAGAAAATTTTGAATTTTCTTCCACATCTCTCCAAACTTATTTCGAACTCGGAGAGTTAGAAAAAGTTTGAATATCAGACAAGAATAAGAACTAGTACCTGACTGTTGATCTCAGACATCAATATTTTTATCCACCAGAGGAATCAGCGCTGCGTGAAGAAGTGATTGTGGTTGTTGGCACTCTGTGTCGATCGATAGGGGCCATGTCAATCGACATAGAGCCTTCATGTCGACTGTTTTTTTGGTCGAAAGAGTTGCTCTGTCTGGACCTCTGTGTCGATCGACATCAGGCATGTGAATCTTAATAGAGGTCAATCTTCACCACTTTTTTTCTCGAAAATAAACAAAGGAAAATGCAAAAATAAAAAATAAAACAAAAGAAATTGAAATCAAAAGGTAAGACAAGATGATAGAATTTGAAATAAAGCAGATAAAGGTTGGGTTACCTCCCAACAAGTGCTTAGTTAAAGTCGAAGCTCGACGGTACCTTTTTTTCTCAAGTCCAAGGCAGATGAGTGCAGTCTCTCCTTCCTCGGGTATCGACCATGTAGACGAGTCTATCTTGAATGACATCAGTGAGCTCGGGGTGAGATGGTCTAATTGGCAATTTTGCCATCCTATTCCGCTGCTCTCATTCAACGGCAGCTCGGTCCTCTCTTTCTTTCTTGGTTTCCTCCACTTCATCCTTAAAGTCTTCAATAGAGGTGATCCGATTGCATTCAGATTGTTGCCAACTATTTTCGAGCTTGAATGTGATCCGCTTATCATTGGCTCGTAGTGTAATTTCTCCACCGCTACAGTCAATCAATGCGGCACTTGTGTCCAATTGTGTCCAAGAACTCTCGTCCCAAGATAAGGGGTGTGCTGCTATCCTCCTTCATATCCAAAATTACAAAATCTGCAGGAAAGATTAGATGATCCACATGAATGAGAACATCCTCAAGTATACCTTTTGGGCGAGACACAGATCGGTCCGCCATCTGCAGTGTAAGTATAGTAGGCCTCATCTCTCCAATGTTGGGACGCTTGTAGATGGAGTAAGGCATCAGATTGATGTTGGCACCAGTGTCGCACAACACCTTTTGAATTCAATCCCCCCGATCTCGACTAAAATTTAGAAGCAACTGGATCACTCCTCTTGATTGGAATCTTCTTCTGAAGGAGAAGGTTGCATTGATCGTGAAGCTTCACAGTTGAATTCTCCACAAAGTGCTTCTTCTTGCTCATCAACTTGCAGAGATACTTCATGTAGCCCGGGATCTCTCTCAAATCCTCGATCAATGGTAAGTTAAAACTCACCTTCTTCATGTTGTCCACAAACCTCGAGAACTTGAAATCCTTCTTTTTCTTGGCAAACCGCTGAGGAAAGGCCATTGGAGGTGTCAGAGCATCTTTGGAACTTGAATTGTTGAGCTGGGGAGTCTGTTGTGTCGTCCAAGCTACAAGAGTGTCGACCTGGCTTCTATATCGATCGACAGGGGGTGTGTCGATCGGCACACCTGCTAAATTCCTGTCGATTGATTCCTCTTCATCTCTCATAATGTCTGCCTCATTTTGTCCTCTATGTCGATCAACACAGGGTGTGTCGGTCGAAATAAAGGGCATTCCTGCGGGAATTTCCTTCTCATCTCCCCCAAACTCATTTTAGGGCATCCTCGGACCCTGGTAGCTGGTTTCGGGCCTCAGTTTGATTGTCTTGCACTCCTTTTGATTCTTGGGGTTCACTTCGGTGGTGCTTGGCAGCTTCCCTTGCTGATGTTGCAAACCAAGTGAGGTAGCAATCTGACTGATTTGCATCTCGATAATCTGCACATGCTTCCCAAGTCAATCCACCTTAGTGTTGACCTCTGCCACTTCTTGTGTTGAAAGTGGCTAGGGTTTCTGAGAGAGAGATGTCTATTTATAGACCTAGGGTTTTAACCCTAATGGGCTGTTGGGCTCAATTCAACATATTGACTTTGGGCCAGACAAAGGACCTAATGCAAATAATAAAGTGGGCCTATAAATTAATTAATTCTCATGTCCAAAACCCAGGACACAATTAATTAATTAATATTAATTCTTTTTCATCACAGAATTAATACTGACCTACCCCTTTATTACCACGTTATGAGAACGGACCGCATTAATTGAGAATCCCCATATTTAAGGTTACCGGACATTCATTAATTAATTGGAGCTTCTGACAAGCTCTATCTACAACCAATTAATATCTTATTATTCCTGAGTAGTGCCACTCAATCCTTATCACTCGTGCCTGAACTTAATCAGCCTGCAGGACTTTGGCACGATGAATGTCATTGAGCTCCTCTGGAAATGTCCTCATCCTATTACTCGGATATGGTTACCTAAACCCAGCCTCAGGCAGTACTACACGAACTACTATTACCCAAGATGCGGATATACGAGCACGTTACTTAGGCTCTCCACCATGGCAAGTCAAAGCAACAGTCAATCCGTGCAAACCCCTGAACCTTCGTTAGGGTTTGGACTCAATCAAGAACGAGATCTTGTATTCGCTGATGTCAGACAGTCGAACACATCTCACTGCGGTCCATCAATACGCCACCCATGCATACCAGCATGTCAAGTAACCAAGACAGGCTACTTATTCCGACAATGCCGCAGCCATCCGGACAGACGTATCCTCATACGTTATCTTGACTATGATCAGGTTTATGTCTCACTAGGTCAAGTGATCATATTGTCTTCTGCGATCTACTACACGCCGTAAGATCATCCCTATCAGTGAGACAAGAGGATATCATTGTTACATACATGTAAGTTTGTTTGACAAATAGGAGAAATAAATTGTTGTATACTCATTGTAATAAATGCTTTCTGTATACAAAACCCATCAATCTCCCACTTATACTCAAAGCATAACTAAGCTATTATACAGTGCGTCTATCTAACCTGCTATCTCGTTAACCACTGTCAGTGCTCGGCATCCAACTCAGACCCAGCTCACGAATATATCTTTTGTAAACTTTCTACGGCAAGCTCGTTGTAAATGGATCAACAAGGTTGTCTGCAGTGTCAATCTTCTTGATCAGCACATCGCCCCTCAATACGATCTCTCGTATGATATGGTACTTTCTCTCTATGTGGTTTCTTGCCCTGTGAGACCGCAGTTCCTTTGAGTTCACCACTGTACCAGAGTTATCACAATAAATTGTGATGCTCCTCAGCAAACTTGGAATCACGCCCAACTCTAAAAGGTAGTTCCTGAGCCATACCCCTCTTTCGAGGTTTCGGAGGCGGTGACATATTCCGCCTCCATGGTGGAGTCAGCAATGCATTTCTGCTTTGAGCTCCTCCAAGATACAGCTCCACCTCCCAATGTAAACACATATCCCGAGGTCGATTTCTTCTCATCCTGGTCCCCTTGGAAATCCGAGTCTGTATAACCCACAGGGCACAAATCCTCACTTTGATAAACTAGGCAATAATTCCTAGTTCTCTTCAAATACTTGAGGATGTGCTTTACCGCAGTCCAATGCATCTTTCCAGGGTTAGACTGATATCTTGCTACCATGCCAACGACATAACAGATATCTGGTCTGGTACACAGCATCACATACATGAGGCTACCCACCGCTGAAGCGTATGGTACAAGACTCATCTCATCTTTCTCCCGCTGTGTCTCAGGACACTGCCCGCTAGAAAGACGAACGCCATGTCTGAAAGGTAGCAATCCTTTCTTGGCGAGTTGCATGTTGAACCGGGCTATCAAAGTATCCACATAGGATTCCTGGGATAAGCTCAACATCCTTCTCTTACGATCTCGTAAGACCTTAATCCCAAGGATGTAGCCAGCTTCTCCCAAATCCTTCATTTGGAACTGTTCGGATAACCAACACTCGATTTCTGACATCACTTCCTCGTTGTTTCCAAATAGGAGTATCTCATCAACGTATAGTGCAAGGAAAACCATGCTCCCACTGACACAAAGTCGGTAAACACAACTTTTGTTTTCCAACTATGAAAATCCATAGGATTTTATCACATCGTTGAAACATAAGTTCCACGACCTCGAAGCTTGCTTAAGTCCATACAAGGACTTCTAAAGCTTCCAGACAAGATTTTCTTCGCCTTTGCCTATGTAACCTTCAGGTTGCCGCATATAGATGTCCCTACCTTCTTCAAAGTAACTGTTTAGGAAAGCGGTTTCGACATCCATCTGCCAAATCTCGAGGTCCATATGCGCTGCTATGGCAAGGAGTATCCGAATGGACTTGAGCATGGCTACGGGTGAAAAGGTTTCATCATAGTCAATGTCATCTTTCTGACTATAACCCTTTGCCACCAACCTGGCTTTAAAGCCGTAATTTCTCCATCCGCCCCTTTCTTTCTCTTGTATACCCATTTGCACCCTATGGCTCTGAAGCCATCCGACAATTCAATTTTCTGGTACACATCCATAGCAGTTATCGATTCAATTTCGGAATCCATGGCGACACGCCATTTATCAACATCCTTGTCTTGCACTGCCTCTTCGTAATTCAGTGGATCAGAGTCCTCATGTCCGTCTTCCAGGCTCAAGTTCGAAGACTCACCCACGACCATGTACCTTTCCGGCTGGAAAATAACTCTCCCACTACGACGAGGCATCGGTGCTGTGTCAGCTGTAGGTGTAGTAACTTGTGGTTCTGCATCTTGCACTGAAGAACGTGTCTGTGGTGCTGAACCTCTCACAAGTGCACCCACGTTTGCACGTTCCCCTTTCCTTGGAATTGCATTCTCGTTTTCAATTTCTTGAAGAATAATATCACTCATTGACCTATGATTTCTTACATACTCGTCCTCCAAGAATCTAGCGTTGGTGCTGACAACGACTCTTAGACTCTCAGGACAGTAAAAGTAACCACCTTTCGTTTGCCTGGGATACCCTATAAACAGCATTACCTTTGACCTGCTTTCTAATTTATCAGGTTCCTTCGATAGTACGTGTGTCGTACAACCCCATACTCTAAACTTGCACAAACTTGGTTTGCAACCAAGGAAGAGATCAGAAGGCGTCTTAGGAACTGATTAAGAAGGCACCACATTTAATACGTAAGCGGTTATTTCGAATGCGTAACCCCAAAACAAAATTGGTAAGTTTGCATAACTCATCATTGATCTCACCATCTCTAGAAGATTCATATTCCTTCTTTCAGCTACACCGTTTTGCTGGGAAGTACCCGATGCAATCCTCTGGAATGTAATCCCATTATCTGACAAATACTGCAAGAACTCGTTACCGAGGTATTCGCCACCGCGGTCAGATCGCAGCGACTTGATAGTTTTCCCGACCTTCTTTTCTACCTCAGCCTTGAACTCTTTGAATTTCTCAAAGCACTCAGACTTGTAGCGAAGCTGGTAAACATATCCGTACCTTGAGTAATCGTCAATAAAAGTGACGAAGTACTCGTACCCTCCACGAAATTGTGTGGACATGGGTCCACATAAGTCAGAATGGATCAATTCCAACACTTCCTCTGCTGGAGACTGACTAGCCTTAAAAGGCCTAGTGACATCTTGCCCTCGATGCAAGATTCGTAGACTTGATAAGGTATAGCCCGGACTATGTCCAATGTACCGTCATCTGCAAGTCGCTGAATCCGCTTCAAGCTGATGTGACCGAGTCTCAAGTGCCAGAGATATGTAAGATCCTCTTGTTTTAGAAGAAGTAAGTTTTCTCTTTCTAGGATTATCAATTTCGGATGAATTTCATGCAATGTTCAAGGACACATTTGATCGAAGTAAGATAAGAGTATAAATCAACACCCCATAATGGACACATATTGTTATTCCCAATGATGAAAAATCATAAATAACAAACATCCATTCGAAGTTGATAGAATTTGTCCTGCCAAAAATCACGGCCCACAAAAGAAAACTCTTTAAATGTACTTAATTCATCAAATCATAAAGAAAAGAAAACTCCATGAAGCTCTGTCATAAAACGTTGCCTTCATACAGCTTGGTATCTTCTTGCCATCACTCACCAGCCTTGTTGGCACGGTCCCCTGCAAAGTATAACAACATGATCAACAAGTCAGCGCTTACAGCTCTTGGAAGAGCAACGCCGCACTCTAATCATGCTTCAGTTATACATGCAAATGGCATACCCTGTCTAGCCTTGTGGGCCTGACAATCTTTCCTCCAATGTTCTTTCTTACCACACCTGAAAACATTTGTCCCTCGAAGTTTCTGCCATAGGCTTATTAACAGCTCCCACGTCCTTCGCGTCCTTCGCAGTTACCTTTCAGCCTTCTTCTTAATCGCTCTTTTCAGTTTCATACCTTTCGATACAGCAGAGTGATAACCAAAAGTAGCTAAGGCAACCTTCTAAGGATTTATAACCGATTCCGCTGCCATCAAGTCATTGAGCAACTCGTTAAGAGTATACTCCTTCTTGTTCATAACAACAATCAGTCTGAAACTCTCAAAGGATTTGGGTAGAGATTTCAGTATGATATCGACCTAAGCCTCAACGTCGATACCTCCACTGTGCACAGTTAGCTCATCCATGAGGTGAGTCATGGAAACTATGTGCTCTCTCACTCGTTGTAATAGTCTACTTCCTCTTGCGATGATTCAGTAGTGGGCACTTATAGGACAAAGTACTTGTAGAACGAACATATGTTCTTCCGCAATCATGATGTATTCAAGGTTGCGTTTCCATTCCAGGAAGTTTGGACCAGTTAGAGAATTTTGTGCGAGAATATTGATGACATTAGACATAGACATATCCGAAACAATAAAAATCTTAAATAAGAACATACATGCGGAACTTCGAAAACAAATGCATTGCAAACCTTTTCTTAAATCAAATACACATGTTTTCCACGAATTGCCCAAGAGTTCCCACCGCAAGCTACACTCGTAGACGTTTGCGATGTCACCCTCAACCAGAAATGCGGGTTTTAAGTCCCAATTATTTAATTTCACTACCATGTCAAGAACCTTTCGACACTAGAAATTAATAACTAGTGAAAACCTTAGACCAGGCCATCTCTCAAGGACAGGGAAGCAGCAACTGAATTATATCCTAAGATGGTTCTAAGCGATTAACCACAAATTTAACTCTGGCGAAAAGAGACAGTTTAGCATGGCACGTAACCATACCACACAGCCCTTAAAGCTTTTGTTATCTATAATTTAAATCAATCCTAGATTATTTATGAAAGAGATCTACCCAAGCTACACTCGTAGACGTTTACGCAAAACCCTCCCACTATTCACATAATTTAAATTGTTTGTCTAGAAATCCCAACAACCATACCCATGTACCTCCAAAAACTAGCAAGCTACACTCGTAGACGTTTACTAGAGCGAGAGATACACTTACAGCCTTGGACCGCTTTGTGGAGGTCTATTGATTTTAATTAAAAATCCGCTCTTAGTATTTTTCTTTCAAAAAGGTTTCTCATATGCGCACAGATAATTTCTTTGTCATTATATTTTCCAATTTTTTGCATGTGATTAAACAAGCCCAAAAATTCCCAAAATATAATCCAACAAGAAATTAATCACATAAGCATGCTTGGAAAGCTGTAAATAATAAAAACAGTAAATCATGTTTTTCCTATTATCTACACATGCTTAATTGCGCACATAATAAATCACATATATCATACAAGGACAATTAAGGCGAACAAAAATCTCTCATAGCCCCACAAAACAGGAAATAAATTCTATCCATTACAATTTGAAATTTGAATTTATTTGGATAAATCCAAATCTTCTTCAAATCTTCATCAAATCTTCCAGGGCCTCCAAATCTTCAACCATCAAATCTTTTGGGATTTAGGATTTTGTGATTTGATGATTGGCCCCAAACCGTAATGCAAACCCTAGGGATTTACATCGAATTGGGTCAACCGCCAAAACACGAACCACCGCGATAAGACCAGCCCCAGCCGATGACAGACACGCCACTGCGTGCCCGCGCACGCGTGCGCGCCCTGCGCCGCTGGCCTGCTGCCCGCCACCGCGGCCGCACGTGCGCGCGGCCTCCTGCCACCGCCGTCGTCCGTCGGCTCCATCTTTGTTCTTCGTACCAAGCCGTCCAATTACAAATTTGAATAATAAAAAATTACAAAATCTATTCTATTACAATTTTCTATCAAATCTAATCTAATCACGAATTTTCTCGTGATTTTACGAAACAGATTCAACCCTACACGGATAAACCACTGTGGGCTGAATCAAATGGGTTGCCACGAGGAATAAAAACCATCCACAACAAAATAAAATTCATACATGCGTCAATGAATTTACTATAAACAACAGAGCCATAAATCAGAAACGTGGCTCTGATACCAATTGTAGGGATTTATCCGTGAACCGAATCACAAAATCCAAATAAGCCGGATCGATTTATGGTTTATTGTTCACAATACCAATTCACAAAACCCTAGCACGCTCCTATGAATTTAATGCATGGATAATTGAGATTACCTTAATTCCGTAGTCTCTGTACCGATTGATAAGCTTGTTTTTCTACTCACTTATCGCTTTGTTTTCCCTTTCTTTTATGCATTTTAACTTGTTTTCTAGAATAAACTGAGCATGAGTATATATTAGAGGGTATTACGCTTTCCATGGTGAGATTTTACAGGTTTTAGGCCAAATCCAATGGAGAACCCGTACCGAAAGCAGCAGATGTTCAAAGGAACAGTCACTACTTCTTCCACCGATGGAATCTGAGCTAATGGCGCATATCATTTGAAAGATCTTTGAGTTAGCTTTCCAACTCAACTGGAATCGGATCAATCGGAGTTTGGATGCAAACGTTATGGCCAAAACCGCGAGACTGCGTAGAAGGGTCGGAAGTGGCGGAAACGTCTCTGTTTCGACCGAAACGAAAACCATCTCGGCCGGGCCGAATTTTTCATCTCGGCCGGGGCAAGATCCATCTCGGCCGAGACAGACATGAATG
>JAPKLW010005015.1:0-17406 GCA_026898455.1 Plectranthus barbatus
GTCGGTGGCGGAATGCAGCCACCGACCAAAGTTCAATTTTTGAATTTTTTTTCTTTATTTTAATTGTGGGTCGGTGCCAGGGTCGGTGTCGATGGCCTGACACAGACCCGACACCGACCTTCTCTCTCCTTAATAACAGAATTCTGAAATGTGTCAGAATGTGCAGTGGTATTTTGTGAATGAATATAATGTTTTGGGTATTTTCATAATGCATATAGTGAGAATGGGTATTAATAAATTCCACTCAATGCTTAAAATATTTGTGCCCGAATCGAGTAACTATAGTATTTTACAACTAGCGCGTTTTGGTAGTAGCATCATTGCCTTGGAATTTTATTACAAAGTCTCAAGGACTAAGGAAAACATGTAGCGCTAACATCCTGAAACGTGTACGTACACTGCATCTTTCCAAGTTTCAATTATCAACACCCAACATACATCGGATCTTGACAGCACAAAACAATATTGTCGTTCACGATTCACCTGCCCACATATGCTCCATCCTAATCTAATCTAATCTAAATCTAAATACTGTACATCAACTAATATTCCCGGGCGCTACGTTAGCATGAAAATCCACCGCCGCCGGCCGAGCAGTTTCTCAGATCCACGACCACGACGCTGATGTTATCGTAGCTGCCCCGAGCCATTGCCAATTCGGCCAACACGGCGGCTGCCCCGGCTGACCGGCCTTCGCGGGTGCAGTCGGGGAAGGAGCTCCTCCTCATCTGGCCCCCCAAACACCTCCTCACCACCTGGCACGCCAGATCGTTCGATATCACGTCCCACAGGCCGTCGCTCCCCAGTATCAAGAACTCATCACTCTCGCTCCGTTTCACAACTTTCACTTCTGGATCCGTTATTACGAATGGTTTCAGATATTCATCACCTGCAACCGAATTAACACATTACTATAATTTATACATGATCATGGAATGTAATGAATGCTAAATTATATAATTAATGAAGTTATAGATATAGAATATATATACCTATAGATCTTGAGGTGGCGAGCACGCCCAACACTCTCTGCCCATTCCAGTTGAATACTTTCCCTCCACATGCTTCAATCCTCTCTAATTCATCAGGTCTATCAGGCTGCAAATTTTACAAAACATAAAACATGTTATAAAATGGACTAAAATCAAATTAATTCACTAGTTGAAAATAGTTGTCTAAACTGATTATCACTCATCAAACCTATATACCTAAAAAGTATAGAAAAACTTTAATACATAATCTCTAGTCATAGGTGAGACGCTTTCACGATCATTTATATATGCTACGTGTTATGTATTATAAATTACGAAACAATAAATAGTACGTACGAAACGACACAGGCCATGATTGATTCAATAGGATGCAAACAAAAATGCTTTTAACTTTCCAAAACACAAAAGAAAATCATGATTCATGTGTAATAATTGAATTACCAATCGTGATTAATTTATATCATAGAGAAATAATATTATTATTTACCTTGTGATCATCGGAAAGCTGTACGGCAACACCGCCGCGGGACAATACTGCCCTAGAATCGCCGCAATTCGCCACAACCACCTCCTCCTCGCCGACCACCGCAACGACAGCCGTCGACCCCGTCGACGCCACCGCCGCACCGCTCTTGTTCACTTCCTCGTCCATCTTCCGAAAACCGACCGACATCACTCTCTCCCAAGCTATCTCCTCACCTGCATCTTCTTCCACTATCTCCGCCAACAACTTATGCAGCATCTCACTGCAAGCGCGCGCCACGCAGCACCCGCCGTGCCCGTCGTAAACACCGAAAAAATCGTAGCTCTTCCCGCCTTTCTTCAGGAAACCTAATTCCGCCGCCACCGCGTCCTCCATTTCTCTCCGACGACCGATGACCGAAACCGTACCATGCGCCAGGGCGCTCCCGACGTCTCGATCTCCTCCGTGGTTGTTCCCCGGCGACCGAGCCAGCAACGCTTCTTCGATCAATTTTATCTCTCTCTTAACGTCGGATCTCTTTCTCTTCGTATAACCATCACGATCCGACAAAAACACCAGATCTCCGGTTTTCCCATCAGAGACCGGCCTAAACCGACGGTGCTCCATCTTTTTTCTACGAAAATTATTCGATTTCTTCGATACGTCATCATCCATGACCACCTGCGTTCCTTCAAACTCCGAGAATCCACCCTGGAGGCGGCAGCTACCATCAACCTCCGCCGATCCTTGCCGTACTCCGAAAATCATCATAAACAAATCTCACAAACGAGCGAAGAAGAAGATAGAATTAAGGAAGAGGGAGAAATGGAAATGGATATGGAAAATTGGAAACTGCTGCATGAGAAAAGTGTGAGAAGGTAAGTGGAATGAATCGCAGCCGTTTAAGGTTTTAAATAAGGCAGGAGAAGGATCGGCGCCACGTGCTAAGGATGCGGCGGTTTAGTAAAATAAGGAGGCTACGGACCACGTGGGGTGTCTACACTGGATTGTCGGACACGTGGCTCAAAAACGTGGGGCTCAGTAGCTCCAACTTCCAGAGGTGAGGTGGCACATTATAATTAATTATTCCTACTCACCCTATTCCTATTCCTATTCCTATTCCTATCACAAATTTTCAATCCAAGTTACGTACATAAAATTATATCATTAGCATTAATCACTCCTACTATTTCTAGTCCTTTGAGTTTTCACACCTTTCCGAAAGAATTCTCAAACGCCTCATTGATTCCATATTTGACGTTACCAAACATTGTTCCATCCACATTAGTAGTTTTTATATATAAATTATTTTAAAAAAATCTCTTTGGGAATAATGAAATGGGAAGAATGGAGAAGGGGAATGAGTTGATTTGGTTACGAGAAGAGGGGGCAACGTGGCGGGTCGGCCCGTTGGAAAAGTAACTTTGGATTTGACCGGTTTGGCGTCGGAGTTGACACGTGTTGACGCTTCGGTGTTTACCTTGTGATTCGTGTCAGTAGCTGATGGTTTCGGATTCCCAATTTCGCCTCTCCGGTTTTCATAGAGTTATTAATTTCTTTTTTATTCCAGAAGGGTTGATTTATTTTTTATTAAGTGAAGAGTGAAATTTGAGTTTTCAAATTTCACAAGTCGTGGAATATGCAGGACCCCATGATTAAATCCTTAATTATATCTTTTTTTAAATATTAGTATAAATACTTGAATTTGAAATACTATCCGGTTTCAATTTCACATCGAAGACAGAAAGTCTGACACGAGATAGAAAGATATTTTTGTAATAGTGTGTCCCAAGACTCACCTGCTTGTCTAGTTTCATGCCACGTTAGGATGGCCTAGTGTCTCCATCACCAGCTATTTGTTGTTCATTCAAATTCAATAAACGATCACCAAATAATCACCTTCTCATATACGTCTACGCTCTACACACTAATACGCAGAGAAATCACATCCCAAAAAAAAAAAAAAAAAAAAAAAAATTCAAAACCAATCACCAATAATCATTACAAGAACATCTGCCATCCTTGATGTGGTGAAACCTGTTTGAGTCCCTCACCACCATCTCCCTCCCTGTTGCCAATGATATATACTTCATTGCTGTATGGCAATCACCACACACTCGAAGGTTCTTGAAGATTCTGATTGGCTTTGATTTGGCTGTGCTTATCAGACCGTATGCCAATGCTATCTTCTCACTATGTTGGAACAGATATTTCTCCTTTTCTCCCTCCTCAACTTCGTGTAGTACGAAGTTTGTGTCTGGGACATATCCCATTTCTTTTATCTTGATTGCCAAACGATCCAATTCTTCATATATCTCCCTAGCCATGGGGTGTTTGGTGTCTCCTACGTAAAACTTATGCACGTTATTAGCAGATTCTATCCAGCTACAGCCAGCTTCCTTCATCAAACTCCTCTCCTTCATGCCTTGTCTTATTTTCGCCACATTTTCCCATTGGCCCGAAGAAGCATACAAGTTGGATACCAAGACATGAGCAGCTGGATCGTTTGGATCTTGCTCAAGGATCATCTCAGCGGCATGCTTGCCTAATTCGGTATTACCATGAACATGGCATGCACCGAGCAACGTGCGCCAGACTAGAGCATCAGCAGTGAAAGGCATTGAGTTTATAAAATCCAGAGCTTTATCTAGAAAGCCTGATCTTCCTAATATATCAACCATGCATGCATAGTGTTCCATTCTTGGCCTTATCCCATGAGCTTTGTGCATTGAGTCGAAATGCCTCCACCCTTCATCTATGAGGCCCGCATGGCTGCAAGCTGATAGAACAGCAATGTAAGTAACCTCGTTTGGTTGTACACCAAGATCAAGCATTTGGTTGAAGAGATCCAAAGAGCGTCTAGCAAATCCATGTTTAGCATAACCTGTGATGATGGAGGTCCATGATATTACATTTCGATCTTCCATCTCACTGAATACTTGAAATCCAGCTTCTATGTCACCACACCTAGTATACATGGAGATCAAAGCATTGCAAACGCTAAGGTTGGATTCAAACCCTGCTTTCAGCAAGCGAGCATGTATTTGCTCTCCTTTTCCAACTGCTCCAACACTTGCTGCACCACTCAACAGACTAGCAAATGTAAAAGCATCAGCACCAACAGTAGCATTTTCAATTTGATTAAGAAGTCCAAAAGCCTCGTCAGAATCCATATTTCTAGAGTAACCATCAACTAATGCATTGTAAGAAACCAAATTCTTTTCAAATAAGAACTCGAAGGCTTTTCGTGCATCTTCCATTCTATCCATCTTGGCATACATGCTGATCAGAGAGTTGCCAACACAATTAACCTCTGCAAGACCCAATTTCACCGCATGACCATGTATTAGTTCACTTAATCTTGAATTGGAAAGATTCCCGCATGCCTTCAACAGACTGGCAAATGTGAAGTGATTTGGTTTAACTCTGCCCTCTGTTATCATCCTGCTATACAACTCGATAGCTTCCATGTTGCCTCCGCCATTCTGCACGTATCCTGTGATAACTGCAGTCCATGACATGACATTATGCTCCGGCATTCTGTCAAAAACCTTTCTTGATTCATCCATGGATCCATCGGCCGTAGATTTAGCATACATATCCACCAAACTACACCCCACACAGACATCCAAACTCAAACCAGTTTTGACTACCCAACTATGCAACTGACGCCCAATATGCAACAATCCCAGCTCCGAACAAGCAGATAAACAACTGCTAAATGTAAACCGATCAGGAACAAAACCTGCAATCAACATATCCAAAAATAGTTCAACTGCATCCATTGGAGATCCCATTTGCATAAACCTCGTGATCATCAAAGTCCAAGAAACAGAGTTCTTCTCAGGCATTTCATCGAACAGTTTCTTTGCTGACTCCAAATCCCCAAAACCCTTCACAAATAGATCAATCAGCGCACAACCTACGCACACATCCGACTCAAAGTAACCGGTCTTCATCAAAAACCCAAAAATCACCAAGCCAATTGTCGCATACTCTCGGTTCGAACAAGCCCTAATCGCGGCAGAGAAACAGAACTGATTCGGCCTCTCTCCACACCCCACCATTTCAAAAAACAATAAAATTGCTTCCAAGTTGAAACCACTATGAGCGTAGCCCGAAATCATAGCACTCCACGAAACCAAATCCCTTAATCCACCCATGGTGCGAAATATCTTCTCCGCTTTCCTCCAGTCGCCGCATTTGGAATACAAGCTGATAAGCGAGTTGAGGACGATAACATCAAGCTCGAGTCCTGAATCAATGAGTTTGGAGTGAATGGTTCGGCCCAGTTCGAAGTTTCGGGTTCGGATGCAGGACTTGAGCAGCACGGAGTAGGTTGTGAGATCCGGGGAAAGACTGGAGCGGGAAATGAGATCAAGGGTGGCGATTGCTTCATCGATGTGCCCCACATCGGCATGGCGGATCAGACGGCTTTTGAGCGACTCAAAAGTGATGCTATCGCGAGGTTTAGCGATGGAGGTTGTATGGCGGGAGTGGTGGTTGGGATTGAGCGAAGGAGAGGTGGGGATTGGTAGAGAGAGGCTTATCATTCTCCTCGCTCTCACACTTACCGCTCTTTACTGGATTTATCTGCTTTAAATTCAAATTTATTTCCGACAAAATTAAATAATTAATCATCTTGAGAAATTCAGTTTATTTATTTATTTTTTGGAAAAAGAAAGAAACTTATGCAAAAAATACCATTATGCATTTTTTAGAACCTTCAGTTTAACAAAAAAAATTTTTTTTTTTTTTTGCAAAAAGGTATTTTTCTTTTTTGTAAATGTAATAAATCCTAAATGAATTTGAGTAATTCAAAATATCTATTTTATCTTAAAAAAAAAAAATCCATCACACTCTTTAATAATCATACATTTAAATGTAAAAAATATATCATTTATTAATTTATCAATATTATATATATATATATATATATATATATTAACTTTATGATTAAATAATTTTTAACGATCTAATTATTAATTATAAACTATTTAAATTATGTAATTAACTTAATAAAAAAATATGATATATGGAATATTTCATCATTCTATTTTATTTATTTTCATTTATTATTTGATAACATAGATATACAATAAATAATAAAAAAATTATAACAAAGTTATATTTGTTATTTCTTTCATAAAATATTATATTTCACTAATTTATCATATTTATTATTTTTTGAAATAATACAAATATAATATTTTTAATGAGATGATATTTAAATCAAATAGACTTTTTATTTGATATACTTCTTTTTATTTTTATTAAATTTATATATAAAATTTGACGTATAATATATAAAATAATTTATACTATAGTATATTAAATGCAATATTGATGAATAAAATTAAATATATTTAAAAAGAAACACTAAAGTATGTTAAGATTTAAAACGTTGTTAATTATATTTTAATATCATAAAATAAGATATTATAAATTTAATCCACACACAACACGGGTGTAAATAATCAATCACATCAATTTGATTTAATTTTTAAATTTTGATTTACTTGATGTATTTTTTTATTATAATATATACATATATTTCAATAAATTAAAATAATAATATCAACCAAATCATATGTGTCATATCATAACTACACTAATATATATATGGAGCGGATCCCATGTTAAAATTTAGTTTTTATTAAATATGAATGAATATCATTCATGTTAAAAAATCAATGATTGAGATTAAAATATTTTCAAAATTTCATGATTAATATAATTAAATAAAATATTTAATATGTAATCCGTGCAACACATAGTTTAAATCTAATTGAATAATATAAGTAAGCTTTAGTAATTTAATTATAATAAAAACTATTAATAAAAAAATAGTTGGCAAACCATCTCTACGCTCAATCATATCAGGCTTCAGATCATTAATTCGATCCCGGGCTTTTCAGTTAAAAACTCTTCAGACTAAAATATGTTAATCATAACCTGTATTTTGACTCGGATTAATTGAGTGACCCTCGTGTTTTGGACTAAAATGACATTGCTAATAATTAAAATCGATTATAGATAGAATGTTTGGGACAATAATCAAGTGAGACCAACATAGTGATTATGATTCTGGAAATAGTTTCCCATGAAATACAAAACATAATTCACATTTTAAAACCATTAATTCAATTAACATAATCTTTGCAGTTAAAAAAACAAAATAAAAAAAACTAAACATAATCTTTGAGAAACAACCTACACAACCCAACTCACAAACACATCTGACTAAAACTGCAGACAACTAGGATGCAAAAATGCTTACCAATACATAATCTTAATATCTTAAACAAAGTCAACCACAAATTTCAGCATGTCAATTTTACTACATTCTAGCTTTTATAAGCCCGTGATTGTTGTTGCACAGTAATCTCCATATGGGACAAACCATTCGCATCATGTATCAAGGATATAGAATCAGATGAGCACGCTTGATCCTCGTTTATCAGGATTTCGGCTGAGTTGGACGGATAGTCGGGAAGTTGTAGATCCTTAATATCACTTTCCAACATTTCTAATACTTTATTCATTGATGGACGATCATTTGGATTCATTTGTATGCACCACAAAGCAACTATTGTCATTTTCCGAACAAGTTTCCTCATGTTGACATCATCGTCATCATTATTTTCAACAATTTTTGTAATTTCAGTATCCCTACCTTCGTAAAAGCAATCATATATCCAGTATGGGAAATACTTGCTCGAACTATCATTGTTTCCAATGAAGTCTCTCTTTAAGCACACAATTTCCATGAGCAAGATCCCGAAACTATAGACATCAACTTTGTGCGAGACTCTACCTAAACCTCTATTGATCAGTTCAGGAGCAACATAGCCAATGGTACCTCTAGCAGCAGTCAGGGTCACTGCATTCTTCTCGGTGGAACAAAGTTTTGCTAGGCCAAAATCAGATATTTTTGGAATGAATTTGGCATCAAGAAGTATATTATGAGGTTTAATGTCAAAATGCAAGATTTGAACATCACACCCCTGATGCAAATAACCAATCCCACGAGCAACTCCAGTTGCAATATCAAACTTTGTGTCCCAATTAAAGGAACTCGATTTTTCTTGGTTGAAGATATACTTTTCAAGAGAGCCATTCGGCATGAAATCAAACACCAGAGCCCGTTTAGAGTATTCTGCACAATACCCAACCAATCTGACAACATTTACATGATGGATCATACCAATTGTTGCAATTTCATTCATGAAGTCTTGTCCACTTGTTCCAGATTTTCCAAGCAATTTTACTGCGACGTGATGACCACATCGGAGTTTCCCTTTGTAAACGGAACCATAGCCCCCTTCACCCAACTTATCTTGAAATTTTCTAGTCATCCTTTTAATGTCGGCATAAGTATATCGAATTGGCATGAGCTTGTTGTCGCTTTGTAGAAAGGATTCTATCGAGTCAAACATGGATAAATGCCTTCTTCGGTATTTATAAATAAGAAACCACACAACCAAGGGAAAAATGATGAACCTTGGTGCAGCGATGATGATACTAGTGATGACACTCGAGGTTCTGGCTGTGATGAGATGCAAATAAGAAAAAAGATAAAAATCTTATGCCACTCTTATCAGTCTTTCATATTCGTATGTAGTTATTGAGTTTAGGGTTTTGCATTTTTGTTGTGGAGAGTAGAGAATAAAGGATATTTTCTATTCGATCTCTTGTTTCTCTTATTTTGTAGCAACCCAAAAACTTTTACAATTATTTTTATGCCTCATGCATGCAAAATTTCTTTGGTTACATTCCTAGAAGTCGCGCCTAAATTTATATTATCATTATTATAATTTTATTTCATGATTTAATTAAGTAAAGCATATGGGGGGTGAATTATTTTTATACATTCAATATATTTTCTCTAGCCCAAATTTCTAATAAGCTCAAAGAAATTATTTTATGTTATTTGGTAAACATTTGTTTTACTTTGAGGCCCATTTATTATTATTATTATTATTATTATTATTATTATTATTATTATTATTTTTAATTCCTAGCCCAAACTTTTGATTTCCCAAGTTTATTTGAAGCCCATATACTTATTTTAAATTTGGAACTACTCCAACTTAGCTATGGAAAGAATCAAATATTGCCACAATCAAGACAATTTCCTTCAATTCTCCATAAATTTTTCCACAATCACCATTATTTTCTCCATCAATTCAACCAATTATCCCTATGATTCCAATTATTCCTTTAAATCTAGACATTTCTCACTCTATAAATAGCTATAAATTTTCATTCTTCTAACTCACCAAGCAAAGATCGTTTCTCTTGAGCTCTTCAAGGTAGCAATACGTAGCTTCTTCTCTTTTCTATCGTCTCCATTGCATCCGGGTAGAGGGAGAGAATTATTTCGTGCTTTCCTGTTGTTGTTTCAGAGGGAGAGGATGAAATGTTGGGTTTAGGTTATTTGGGTTGGGTGTTGGTCTATTTTGAGTGGGATATGGACCATCTCATTTTAGTTACTCACGATGGGCTCATTTTAGTTACTTATGATGGGCTGAATAATGTTGGGTCATGTTATAATATTAATGTGGATTAAATCTTGTTGGGCTGCATAATTTTAAAATATTAAGTAGAGGTTGGACTACTTAGTTTGTTTCTAAAACGGGCTGAGCATACTTGATATTATTTTCTATTATTATTATTATTATTATTATTATTTTAATTCTATTAATTTTTATTATGATTTAGGCGGCGCGTGGAACTAACAACTATTTCTTCGATTTTCAAAACAAAGTCCAAGTCAAGGAGGGGAATCTGTGTGATACATCATTTTATCCATGTTATGCTTTAATGCAGGTACGATCATTAACCGACGGGCTAACCACGAGATAAGCCGACGGGCTGCCTACATGTTCTATTATCTATGTTTACCTGTTTTAATTGTATAACTTGGATAATTGAATTCACCACTGAGTTAATAACACTCACCCCGAAGTTATTACTATTTCTTTTCAGGTTAATATTTCGGGCGATGGGCTAGAGGCAGATGATGGCTATGGAGATTTTCATTTTATTAAAAACTATGTAGTTCAATTTTTCTTAAAAGGAGAAAAACAGTTTATCTCTTACAAATGTTCAACTATTCTTAATTAAAGGGTGTTTTTGATATTATTTATTATACTACGAAATTGGAGTGTTATATATTTTTTCTCCCTTAATCTTTTAAATACATTAACTTAAATCCCATATAAGATATTTGAATATAATATCAAATTCATAATTAACTGAAATTAAAAGAAGTTAAATATCAATTCAACACACGAATAGTTATATGAGAAAAATTATAATACTATGTGTACTTAACATATAAATAAACCCATATAAATATAATGATTTCAGTATGTTTACCAACCTGAGCAGATTATGTTGATCATTATAACTTGAAAGATTAATTGTAACAAAAATAAAGAGCTTACCAGTTTTTAGCGCAGCATAATTCCTGTGCCCTACAGATACATGCATTACATGGATAAGGGAAAGGGAATGCAGACAAATAAAACTTCCAAAAAAAGAAAAAAGAATTATTACCCAACATCGTACGGCCGTAAATGGGAAAGTAGAGATAATATAGTAATACTAACACAGCAGTGAATACGATGATGCCCACCATTGCAGGAGGGCCTACCACTGCACAAGTCAGCCCTGAATATTTTTCACAAAATTGCAATTTACATCATCAACCAATCTTATATTTCATTTATATGAGAAATAAAAATGAATTGCGCACCTACAATAAGCACAAGAACCGGGACTAGACCTGCACATGTAGAGGATTAGAAGTGAAGAAGAATATGTGGTTTTGAGTTATAGATAATCATAATCCTTACTTGCTAAGTAGTTTCCAAATTGATCTGCAGTTTCCAGAATTGAAAAACATTAGCATAAAAAGAGGATTAATTAGTATTTGTAATGACAAAAACATTAGCAATATACCCCAGGCTTTCGGAAAAACTCCGCAGCCTCGGCAGACGACGAGCTCAAATCCATACAACAGAGATTGATGGATTTCTTCAACTGTATATGTTGCTTTCTCCAAATCCTTGATCCCCCTCCACGATGTCATCATGATCATCTCTACTCGGCACATATGTTTGACCTCGGAGGCATTCATGCGGCCGACCTTAACATAGCTGAATCTGGAGCTGAATATTTGGCAATGAGTAATATCTGTGAATAAGAGGGAAGAATTCTCCAACGGATATGAGCAGCTCATCAAATTTATAGGCCAGGCTACACCATCGAATTGACCTGAATAACTTTGGATATAGTAAGGAACAGCTTGAGAATATGGATCGCTGAAGTTATATTCGCAAGCAGAAGAGTTGGGGAAAGAGCAGGCGTCATCAGAGTTTATGGAAGCATCAACTAGCCTGATGGTGGAGTTGAGGTAGTCGATGTGTTTGACATAGTATTTGTGAGACTTGAGAGAGAGGGAGGTGACATTGTTTTCGCATATTAACTCGAATCTGCGATCGCCGCAGCGTTTAGGGTCGCCCTTGAGGCGGAAAGGGGAGCTAATACTGGTGATAATGCCGCAGGAAGAAGGGTTGCAGTTTGCATCACAAGTTTGATACAAAAATTGGAGAAGGAGAATGAAGAGAGATGTTAGAGGTATCATCATGAATTTTGGAGATTAACAAATGTATAAGGTGTTGTCATTTTGTAGGAAGGATTCTCTTGCCTCATAAACTAGACATATGCCGTCTTCTTATTATATTTCATTCCATTTAATTGGTCAAATGATTAGGAAGAGATTCGCAATTCCCCAAGAATATACTCTCCATATAAGAATAAGAGATATGTATTCCATCTCCAACTAAAAAGTCTTACTAGGAAAAAGAAACTAAACCTATGATCAAATCCAATAAATTTATGAATCATGATAAACATTATGAAAATAAAACATATCAAGAGATTCAAATATATAAATGTAAATACACAAATCCATATTTATAGAAACCAACATACATTATACAACACAATTTGAGAACTATGGCACAACAACTCCAATCCTAAATCTGCTAAGAAAGTTGAGGGTGATTATACAGAGGCCTATTAGTGATTACAAAGTCTGAAAATCTTTAATAGTAATCTCAACATTGGGAGCTTCCTTGTGTAGGAAATTACTCCTTTAATTGTGTGAACAAAATAAAGGATTTCAAAGTTTGGTGGTAGTTTGGTGAAAGGAGTTTGAAAAATGTGGAAGTTTGGTGGTAGTTTGGTGAAAGGAGTTTGAAAAATGAGATAGAGAGTTTGAAAAATGTGGGTGAAATTTGCCTATAAAAGGCATGAGGTTATGTAAGTTTTGAACCATCACAACAAAATAAATTGAGAGAGTTTAGTGAGAGTTTAGTTTCCTCTCAAATAAAACTTAGATTTCGTCTCTCTTTTCTTGTCCTCCATTTTGTTTATTTCTCCTGCTAGTTGTATTTATCCCATTGAGTGTGAAATTATTCCTGGGCCCAACAAGTGGTACCAGAGCTCAGTTAGGGTGTTTATTATCTACTTATCGTATGCTCTGTGTTTGCCACTAAAGTGGATCCTACACATCAGAAAATAAGTTAGACTAATTTCCATCCTTTAAGAGTTCGCTTAGTACTATTCACGCCAGAATAGTGTCAGTAGTTCGCTTAGTACTATTCACGCCGGAATAGTGTTAGCAGTTCGATAAGTACTATTCACCAAAATTTTGTTGGCAGTACTAGAGCACCGGTTTATGCCTAAAATCATACGGTGGGATAATATGGCTTTGGTAACAGCAGCAGAAACCTCGCGGGCACAACAAGTGAGCAGCTCGTTTCACTACCCGCAGTTGACACATACGAACTACACCAGTTGGGTGATTCGTGTGCAGGCAATGATGGAGGATCAAGGAGTGTGGGAAGCAGTTGAGCCAGCAGAAGGCGCAGCAGTTGACGCCCGGCTTGACAAGAAGGCGAGGTCGCACTTATTCCAAGCGCTTCCGGAGGACCTCCTTATGCAAGTGGCCAAGAAGAAGACAGCGAAGGAAGTTTGGGACAGTCTCAAGACGAGATTCGTCGGGGCAGAAAGAGTAAAGAATGCACGGTTACAAACACTCAAGAGTGAGTTTGATTCTGTGAGAATGAGTGACAGTGAGTCCCTTGATCAATATGCGGGTCGTCTCACTGCTATGTCTGTAAATTACTCTAATCTTGGAGAAACACTCAGTGATGCTGCGCTAGTAAAGAAGCTCTTCGATACGGTGCCGGAGCGGTTTATCAGTGTGATAGCCGGCATTGAGCAATTTTGTGATCTCGGAACGCTCACCTTCGAAGAAGCCGTTGGAAGACTAAAAGCCTTCGAAGAACGCACGCGTAAGAAGAATACGAGTGCAGTCAGAAATGAAGGACATGTGCTCCTCACTCAGGCGGAGTGGGAGGCACGGTTCAAGAAGGATGGGGGAGACTCGTCAACCCAGTGGAAGAAGTTTTCTACAGATGGTGGAAATCGTGGACGAGGAGGAAGATATCCAGGCAGAGGCCGCGGAAGAGGTGGTCGAGGAGGACCACCACGAAGAGATGGAGCAGGTAGCTCCGGCGGAGGCGGCCGCGACAAGAGTCACATTCGTTGCTATAATTGCAATGAGTTTGGGCACTATTCAACACAATGTCGTGCACCAAAGAAAAGAGAAGAAGCACATCTTGTGCACACTGAAAATGTCGAACCAGCATTGCTTATGGCAATTTCGGAGGAGTCGCAGTATGTCGGAACACCAACTGATGTTTGGTTTCTAGACAATGGTGCCAGTAATCACATGACCGGCGACAAAGGAAAGTTCTTCGAGTTGGACGAAGCGGTCACAGGAAGTGTGAGGTTTGGAGATGATTCAACCGTACGAATTCAAGGAAAGGGTTCAGTGCTCTTCGCTTGCAAGAATGGAGAACAATGGTTGCTCAAAGAGGTATATTATATTCCTCAACTTCGGAGCAGTATGATCAGTCTCGGACAGTTGACCGAGTCGGGCCATCAAGTTGTGATGAATGACGGAGAGCTCGAAGTTTTCTCGAAGGACCCTCTCCGACTGATCATGAAAGTGAAGCGGTCGCAAAATCGGCTTTATCGCATCGAGTTGCAGGTGGCAACTCCGGTAAGTTGTTTGGCAAGTCTTGATGATCCAGCATGGCTATGGCATACACGTCTTGGTCATGTAAATTTTCGGGACATAAAGGCTCTCGCGGAGAAGGAAATGGCAGCAGGGGTTCCATTGACTTCTCAACCGAAGCAGCTTTGCAGAACCTGTTTAGTGGCAAAGCAAATAAGACATTCGTTCGCAGCGGAGGCGAAGTTCCGCGCAAAGAAGCCGCTCGAACTACTACACATAGATTTGTGTGGTCCGATCACACCAATCACTCCAGGAGGTAACCGCTATTTCATGCTAATAGTTGATGACTATTCCCGTTGGATGTGGTTGCATGTGATGAAATCGAAGGACGAGGCGTGTGTCGCATTTCAAAAGACCAAGCAGTTAGCCGAAAATTCGAGTGGTCATCGTATTAAAGTGGTCAGATCTGACAGAGGTGGTGAATTTCTCTCGGACGAGCTTGCAAAGCTGTGCGAGCAAGCAGGGATCGAACGGCATCTCACCGCACCATACTCTCCACAACAGAATGGTGTGGTAGAAAGGCGTAATCGAACGGTGATGGCGATGGCTCGCTCACTTCTCAAAAACATGAGTGTGCCGAGTAAGTATTGGGGGGAGGCGGTTCGCCATTCAGTTTATCTTCTCAATCGACTGCCAACTAAAGCGAACAAAGATCGTACGCCATTCGAAATGTGGACAGAAAAAAAGCCCCATCTGGCACACCTTCGTGTGTTTGGTTGCACAGTGCACGCAAAGGTGACTACACCACAACTGAAGAAGCTCGATGATCGAAGTATGTCCTACGTATACTTGGGCATCGAAGAAGGAAGTAAGGCACATCGCTTACTTGATCCAGATCGTGGGAGAATACATGTTAGTCGCGATGTTGTTTTCGAGGAAGGCGTGAAATGGAACTGGTCTGAAGATGGAGTTGACCAACCCCTCGAAGTATTCGAAGAGGTTCCAAGCTACGAGGAAGGTGGAGTTAGTTTGACACCAGTCGTAGGCTACTCAACGGACACAGGCGAACTGGTTGATTCGACCACTCCTCAGGTTGAATCAATCTCTGAAGGTGTTGAAGGGAGATTGCCCACACCATGGTCAGGTGGACCAATTTTTAGTAACGGAGGGCCAGTTCGTTACAAAAATATGTCAGATATCTTAAAAGAAGCACCTCGGAGGACTCTAGAGTTCGACGAAGAGCTGATGTTAGCAGAGATAGAGGAGCCGTCTTGCTACAGTGAAGCTGCAGGTGATCCAGTATGGGAGGAAGCAATGGCTAAAGAAATTAAGGCCATTGAGAAGAACAAGACGTGGTTCCTAACCACATTACCGGCTGGACAGAAAGTAATCGGGTTAAAATGGGTATTCAAATTAAAGAAGAATTCAAGTGGTGAGGTGACCCAACATAAAGCTCGATTGGTTGCAAAAGGCTATGTACAACGACAAGGAATTGATTTTGAAGAGGTGTTCGCACCAGTCGCTCGACTTGACACAGTTCGTGTCATACTTGCCATTGCAGCAAACCGTGGTTGGCAAGTACATCATCTTGATGTAAAGTCGGCGTTCCTCAATGGAGAACTTGAGGAGGAGGTCTACGTAGCTCAGCCGGAGGGATTCATAGTGAAAGGAAAAGAACACATGGTGCTTAAGTTAAACAAAGCTCTTTATGGGCTAAGGCAAGCTCCTCGGGCATGGAATCAAAAGCTCGACAAAAGCTTGAAGCAATTTGGCTTCACAAGGTGTTCGCAGGATCAAGCTGTCTACTCAAGGGAAGGACTAATCGTCGGAGTTTATGTTGATGATTTAATTGTGACAGGTGAAGATCCGAAAGCTGTCGGAGTCTTCAAGAAGCAGATGATGGGGGAGTTCGAGATGAGTGATCTCGGATTACTCTCATATTACCTCGGAATCGAAGTATCTCAGTTCGAGGGAGGTATCTCGATCAAGCAAGCAGCATATGCAAAGAAGGTGTTATCCCAGTTTGGGATGCTTGATTGCAATTCAACAAAGATACCAATGGAGCCGAGGGCTCAACTCCACAAAGATCCCGAAGGACAGCTGATTGATGACACTGAATATCGAAGAGTGATCGGTTGTCTACGTTATCTCCTTCATACAAGGCCAGATCTTTCTTATGCTGTTGGAGTTGTCAGCAGATTCATGGAGAGGCCAACCGAAATGCATCAGAAGGCAATAAAGCAAGTGCTTCGGTACCTTCGAGGCACTATGCAACTCGGTTTAGTGTTTCGAAGAGGAAGTGGAGATGAAGAAATAGTGGGTTACTCTGACAGTGATCTTGCAGGAGACTTGGATGATCGAAAGAGCACAGGGGGAATGGTGTTCTACATCAATGATTCACTTGTTTCGTGGAACTCACAGAAACAGAAAACAGTGGCCCTTTCCTCGTGCGAAGCAGAGTTCATGGCAGCAGCGGCGGCAGCATGTCAAGCACTTTGGCTGAAAGCATTGTTGTTCGAACTAAGTGGTTCGAAACCGAAGACAGTGAAGCTCTTCGTCGACAACAAATCTGCACTTGCGCTCATGAAGAATCCAGTCTTCCATGGTCGAAGCAAGCACATCGACACAAAGTATCACTTCATTCGAGAGTGTGTCGAAGGAGGTCAGATTGAGGTGAAGTTTGTTCGAACTGATGAACAGCGAGTCGATGCACTCACGAAGGCATTGCCAGCAGTGAAGCTAGGAACTATGCGACACCTTCTCGGTGTCCGTGATCTCGAACCAATTAAGGAGTAAGGGGGAGATTGTAGGAAATTACTCCTTTAATTGTGTGAACAAAATAAAGGATTTCA
>JAPKLW010005016.1:0-23077 GCA_026898455.1 Plectranthus barbatus
AGATTAATGTCGAGATCTCGATTTTTTTCCAAAAAATTCTGATTTTTATTCTTTTAATTTCCCTTTTATTTACATATTGTATTTTATTTAATTGCAGTTTTGGGAGTGGATCAGGCCCAGTTTGCAGGGCAAAGTCCCGCGGTCGATGAATTTTTACGACCGGGACATTCTTGAGGATATTCGGGTTCGTTTGTTGAGCTTTGGAGAGGAGAGTTTGGAATTATTTAGGGAAGGACCGTTCGGTCATTTTCTGAGTTTTCGGTGGAAGAAGAGCACGATACGTGCTACGTGGGCACTGATCACCCACGAGATTGAGGTGGAGGGAGCGGAGAATGAGCTGTGGTTTCGTGTTGGTGAAACCAACATTAGATTTGGCGCTGATGAGTTCTGTTTGATGACCGGGCTGCGGTTCGGAGATTCGGGTTTTGACCCTACTGGAGTTCATATTTTGCCGGAGGATGGTTGTTTATCTTCTCACTACACTACCCTTCCTTCTGTTGACCAGTTGCATGTTGATTTTATGAGAACCGAGCTGAGTTTGAGCGATTCTGCTGATGATTACGTGAAGATCGCTGAGATTCTATTTTTCTACCGTATGCTGATGTGCCACGATGGGAAGCGACACGTAGACCCCTGGATTTATGCATTGGTGGAGAGACGTCATCAGTGGAGGGCATTCCCTTGGGGCTCGTGGTCCTTCAGTATTTTGCTGTATCAGATGTCTGTCGTGATCAGATCATCAAAGACAGAGAAGGTGCCTTTAGTGCATGTATATGGCCCTTTTTGGGTGTTGGAGGTAATTCTTAGTAAATTTTTTTTATTTATTTAATTTTTAATTTATAAAAGACTAGAATTGTAAATTATTTGCATTATTGTGCAGGCATGGTCGTACGAGGTGATCCCTGATCTGGCAGCGTTAGTTGCGAAGCGCATTGAGCCAGAGGAGGGTCAGGAGACTAGGCCTCGATGCCTGTTGTGGAGACCTGTTTATATTAGGGACTCCAACTTCACCACTTTTTTCAGACATGAGGTAATTATTGTTTACAGTTTTTAATACTTATATTATAATTTAAGTATTATTTGATTTATTTCATTTATGTTTCTTTTCAGCATGCTTGCAGTACTACACTGCAACCGACAGATGATGAGGCCGGTTCTGAGAGTTGGCTCAGCTTGAGGAATGCTGAGAACCCGTTGATTCGGAGATTTATACCTTATAGGGGCTTCAAGCCCCGACGATCAGCCTCTCAGCCATCTGCTAGTACCTCGAGGAGGGTTCCGGAGCAGCCGGAGTCGCCGCCACATGAGCAGCCGGAGTCGCCGCCACATCAGCAGCCATCACCTCAGCCCCGTCCCTCGCCGCCGCCGCAGCCCTCGCCGCCGCCGCAGCAGTCGCCGCTACAACGCGACCCATGGCCAGAGTTCGAAATGAGGAGTGGTGGTTTTGAGGTTCCAGTCCGCTCTTCTTTCGAGCCTACTCATTTTTCTCCTCGGCGACGGGCTAAGAAGCGCCCGCGACGTTCCGCATCTGCAGAGCCTCGAGAGGTACTTGTGTTTAAATTTGTTTGATTTTTATTTGATTATATTTTACTTATATATTTATATTATCTTTTCAGACTGGACAGCCTCCATGGTACGAGTGGTACGGGATGTCCACGGACGACATGGTGCGATTTGCAGTGCCATTGGCTGGTCAGCTCGTGCAGCCACTGGCAGATACACTTCTTCCACCACTGAGAGCAGGGCTCGTGCAGCCACTAGCAGATTACATGATTGCTCCAGTGGCTGATCGCATGATTGATCCAGCGGTGCAGCGAGATATGCCACCACTGTCGCAGCAGCTTATACATCCATTAGCGAATCTGATCATTGATCCAGTGGCACAGCGGGTTATTAAGCCATTGACAGAGACGATGATTGATCCGGTGGCTCAGCGACTTATTGGGCCAGTCGCAGATAGACTGATGGTGCCGGTAGCTGATCGTGTGAGTCAGAATATTGTGGAGCCGGTATCTGCCAGGGTTACTGATAGGTTGAAGGTCTTCTTACTGGACCTCGCAGATACACTTCTCTACCGCCCTCGCCGTAGCGAGAGATGGGCCCCACCGTATCCTCCTTATTCTAGAGGTACTTGTGTTTAAATTTATTTGATTTATATTTGACTATATTTTACTTATATATTTATATTATCTTTTCAGACTGGACCGCCTCCTCTTCTGGCCCCACCGCCTCGCAGCCCGTTGGCCCCACCACCTCATCGACCGCGGGCCCCACCACCTCATCGACTGCGGGCCCCACCGCATCTCAGCCCGTTGGCCCCACCACCTCATCGACTGCGGGGCCCACCACCTCAGTCGCTGCAGGCCCCTCCGCCTCATTCGTTGCTGGCCGCACCGCCCCCTTTCGTGTTCCTGCTGCGAAGATGATGACAGAATATATGTCTTTCATGGATGATATCACGCAACAAGTCAGGGTGCCTGAGGAGGAGGGATTGGTTATGAGTAGGGAGCTATATTTCCGGCCACTTAATGACCCGCAGGAGGATATTACAGAAGATGTAAGTGCATAACTATTAGTTGTGAATTTTTATATTATCTGCTTTATATTAAATTTTTTTTTTTTGTGATATCAGCTTTTGCAGATCTTCATGCGTATGTCACGAGACATGGTTGCCAGAGCTGACATCAGCGTACTTGAGGACGGTGTTGACCCGGACAGCACTATCATATTAGACCCCTCTTTCTTTGTAAGTAATGAATGTTGAAATTTTTTTTTATTCTTTAATTTTCATTTCATATTATAATGTATATTATGTGCAGGACCGTATCTTGCTAAAATGGGAAAAAGTCCCAAAGAAAAAACGAGGACAGGTTGTTGATAATTATGATTGGTGGAAGCCCCATGATGATCTAGTGAAAGCTGTCCAGGGTCTTGGTGGAATGTCAGGCTTTAGGAGTTGGTACAAGGCCAAACATGTAAGTGACATATTTTCATATTAAATTGTTCTATTAGTTTTCATGTTAACTTTAATTGTGTTGATTTGTATTTTAGGTGATCGGGATTGTCCATCTCTACGATCACTGGGTCACTGTACGGATTGATCTTCATAGCTGGACCGTTGAGTTATATGACTCACTTCTCCACGCTTTAAATGATCCATCTGACCCAGTTCTCTATCTGAAGCGGGACAAGGAACTCCGACCACTTCTTGTATTACTCCCCCGTGCCCTTGAAACTGCCGGTACTGGGACATGGTCGATCCTCCTCGTGTAAGAATCCTTGGTAATTTTTCTCTGATTAAGGATGTTACTGAGATGCCCATGCAGGTAGATTCACATAGTTGTGGAGTATATTGTATGATTTTTGTTGATAGGTTACTACTTAGAAGGAGGAGAGCTCCAGTTAGTGACCTTACTTATGAGTTTACAGTTCATTATAGGCAGCTTGTAGGTGCTAGGATTGTAAGTTGGTGTAGAGAAAGAGAAGCTCGAGAAGCTGAACAGTTGTAGTACTATTTTCTATTGTTATTATTAATATTGAATTTGCATTTTGGTTTATTTTGTGATTGATATGAATTTGGATTTTGGTGTATTTAAGCTGAACAGGATTAAATGGATTTTATGGAAAAAGATCACGAATTTCGAGATGAAATAGGAGATTTCGAGATCTCGATTTCGATTTCGAGATCTCGAAATCGAAAACATCATATCGAAATGCGTAATTAGCCAATTAATTATAATTAATCTTAAATTAAAACATTATACAATTTAAACATACATTACTGAACATTTATTTAACACTTTAAAGTTCATTTAACATAAGACATTATACATTTGAATCTATGCATGCATAAGATGTTTCTATTTGAAATGTTCATACCTTATTCATGTTTGAATAGGATGAAGTAGAAGTAGTATAATACAAATCAAACATCTTTGTAATGAATGAATTTTTGCAAGTTTCTTTGTTATCGAATCTATATTTCCTTAAATGAGTGTTATATGAGTTGATTATCCTCGAAAATTAGTGAATTAAACATCCAATTAGACAATAATCTAGAAAATCGAGATCTCAAAATTGATTTCGAGACATGTCGAGACAACAAATTGAATTTGTCTCGACTCAAACCCTACAAATTGCGAAATGGGGTATCGTGATTTTGAAAATGATCAAATCGAGATCTCGATTTCAAATCGAGATCTCGATTTAAAATCGAGATCTCGATTGGATGACGAGATCTCGACTTTGTGTTTTTCAAATCACGATATTCCCATTTAAATAAAATCCGAAATATATTTCAAATGACAGAAAATTGAATGCGAATATTATTCGACAATATGTCTAAAATATTAGACATTTTGATACACATTTTGATACACATTTTGTCGTAGGAAAAATCCTCTTCCATTTAAGGAGATAGCATTGTCGGGGGGTTCCCGTGCCCATTTTGTGCTTGCATGAGATGTTGCAGCAGCTCACTTACTACTATAAGCTTTCATCTCTTTCCCGTGGAGGAATCTGGAACAAGGACCGAGCTAGTGAAGGAGATGTTGTATTTGCTCCTCGCCCTTGATGTCTTTTCCGGATGAAGGACTTTTTCCTACATGTGACGTAGGAAAAATCCTCTTCCGGACTGTTTGACGTAGAAAAAATCCTCTTCTATTTGAGCAAGTGCCTTTATTCTTGAGTAAAATATGAAAAAATCATCATCTTCTATTTGAGCAAGTGCACGTATGAGGGGAATAAAGAGGAAGAACATATTTTGAATGGAATATAGTTTGAGTAAATTCCTCCACCCTTAAATAGAAGTTAAATTTAGAAAAAAAAAAATTGTTTTAAAAAAATAAATTATTGTGCAGAGTAGTTCACGTGAAAGTTGTTCAATAATGTAGTCAAATTGAGAATCTTTGCAGGCATTTATCGAGTAAAAATTAGTATTGACATAGAAATTCATGTCCAAAAAGTAATAGTGATGTGATATGTCGAAAATGGGGGTATTCACGTGAAAGTTGTTCAATTATTGCCTTGATTCAATTATTGGCGTTCAATATGTCGAGATCTCGACATCATGATTTCGAGATCTCGATATGACGTCGAGATCTCGAAATCATGATGCCGAGATCTCGACATATTGAAAGCCAAATCACGATATTCCATTTCAATTTTGTAAAATCCACCTGAATTCGTATACAAACCAAAACACCTAAACAGATCAAATAAGAACTCAAAAAATCATCCAAATATCAACCACAATATCACCAGAATTAATATAAACCAATATACCCTAACAACAACTGATCAATTCGTCATAAATGCGCAAACAAAAATAAAGCAAGTACATCTACTCACTCATATGGTCAACTCTCTCCGGACATTTTCTTTTTGTATGCCCCGTCAGCTGACAGATACTACATGTCTTTGCCCGTCGCCTACGTGGCCCGTCTTGGGGTGGAGGACTATTCAAATCCACCTCACCAATGGCAATATAAGCAGTGCAGGCACGTGAGTTGTGACCGGATTGTCGACACCTCCTACATACTTGAGATCTGCGCGTGGTCGAACTCTCAGCACCAGAACATGCTCTACTCATCCTCGGACGGCCAGCCTGTCGAACTACTATCGGTGGTCTCACAACATAAGATGTTACCTCCGATGGGAGTACCCAATCCGATGGATGCGGCACAGTCATAATGGTGTGATGATATGTCTGTAGCAGAGTGAATTGCTTGTAGTAGTGTGGCACGTACTCTGATATCGGCTGCGAAATATATCTGACAATCGAAAAATAAGACACACATGTTATAATAATCTTTATTAAGATATTTGCAATAATGAAAGTTCGAATTAACATATTACCTGAGGGCGGCAGCCGCATGACAACATGGAATCAGATCGAGATCGAACTGACGACACTCACACGTTCTGTGCTCTAAGTCGACACTGTAGCTTCTCTGTTGCCCTTCCACCTTGTATATGTGTGGCATGGTGGTGCCTCTGACTACAAGCTGTCGCCCATATTCGGACGACTCTGTTAATTTCGCCATAGCTACGTGTGTCAGAGCATGATCTCTAGACCGTGCAGTCGCTCGTCGCTCGTCAAACCATCGCTCAACCATAGCTCTGTAAGTCTCAAGAAGGGCACATATAGGCAATCGCCTTGCCCATAACAAACGAGAGTTGAGGGATTCGGTTGCATTGGACGTCATGAAGCTGAATCGGGTACCAGGGCACTGAGATCTCGACCAACGGTGGACTCCTATATCCAGAAGCCTCTTGTAAGCTCCTTCTTTGCTCAGAATCTCCAAAGTAGACATGTGCTTTTGAAATGCATCGTGCCTATAACAGTAGGCTGCATCTCGTAAAACAGCACCAACTTGCGGACCGTACCTCGACATGTTATTCGCCAAGTGGTAGTAGCAAATAGCATGCGTAGCATTCGGAAATGCTAACTCAACTGCATTTTTTATGCTCTTGTGCTGATCACTGACAATGATCAGTCCTTCGCGATCCCCGAAGCACACATGCAAGCGATGCATGAACCACATCCACGACTCATCATCCTCTATGGGTCCAATCCCGATAGCAAGGGGAAATAATTGTTCATTGCCGTCTTTCGTCACCGCAACAAACAACATTCCCTTATTCTTGCCCTTCAGATGCGTGCTATCTACAACAATCACTGGGCGCATGAAGCTGTGAAATGCATCGATGCAAGGAGCAAGCGCCAGAAACATGTGCTTGAACAAACTCTCCGAAGAAGTGGATATATCATACATCGTGCCTGGGTTACGAGACTGTAGCATGTGTAAGTAGCCCGGCAGCATCGCATAAGACTTCTCCCACTCGCCGAATACCATTGCAATGGCTATGTTTCTTGCCCGCAGGGCAAAACTGTAATCAATCTTGATGCCGAATTGAATCAACAATTCAGACATCATCTCCTTCGGCTTTAGAATAGCGCCCTCCGCCGCCAACTTACTGGAGAAATACTTACCCAACACTCTTGCGGGCACTCTGCGGGGAGCAACACGATCAATATCCGTCTGGCAGCTGTGCATCAGATCACACTTGAATACTCTCCAAACAGTTCCAGATTGTCTTGCACGCAGCATAAAAGGACAACCATTCCCATGCTTGCATCTGTAGTTGAGCCGAGTAGTGCTGGACCTCTCTGTGGAGTACTCCAATCGGTGATGCAAGTGATGCAGTCCTACAGCAAGGTCAAGTTCATCCTTGCTGCTAAATGTCGCTCCAATGCACAGCTGAGTCGGGGCCCAATCTGCGGGAATAATCCACTCCAAACGCTCAGGAGCATCAACCTCTATTAAAGGAAGCACCCAACTCCTTACTTCCTGATCATGTCGAGCTGCAGCCACGGACAGACTCAAGTTATTGTTAGATAGTCCGTACTGATCCATTCGCCCAGGAGCTAGAATCCATCTAGAAAAATCACTGACCGAGGACTCAAACAACCGACTCCGCCCCTCCTCCTCGTCCCTCTCCTCCTCGCTCGCCTCCTCCTCCTCCTCCTCATCATCATCATCATCACAATAATCATCATCATCATCATCTGTAGATTCCGCCTCATACTCATCTACGAAATCATCAGCTAATGAGATGCTAGGACCACCCATTCGTGTTGATCGTTGTGACTGTGACTGAGGTGCCTGAAATCCGGACTGATTTTGCTTCAATTTGGTGACCACATATATAATTGGATCAATGCTATTTTCATATAGCATCCGCATAATATCTTCGTCGGTCTTCAGTCCAGCCTTCACATGCCTCGAGCCCCCAGATATACTGCTCATGTAAAACAAGCAGTAGCTAGTACTGAGGAGATCACAGTGCATGATCTCGTGAATCTCGGACAAAATGGTATTGTAGGAGATCCGTTCACGTCTCAAACAAATCAATTGCTCGTCTCCGCCCATATACTCGGATCTGTCCCAAGCCCCACCATGACGTATGATGAAACGTTGATACGACATCTGCGATAAATGAAACGAAAATATTAAAAAAAATCAGGAGCATATTCCAGCAGACAATTCGAGATCTCGATATTAATATCGAGATCTCGGAATTAAATTAAAATTAATTGAGATCTCGATTTTGTCACGAGATCTCGATTTTCCTGGGTTTCTCCCTAAGTTCTCTGCGTATTTTTTTACGAACAACAGTCCTAAAATAGCGATATTTTCTAAAAAACTAAGATATACAAGTCGATACTAAGATATGCATGTCGATTTTGAACACATAACAACATTATAACGCAGAAAACGAATCGAAAGTAAGAAAAAATGGTTGAAATCAACATACCTTCGATTTTTCTCTCTCTAAACCCTCTCAACAATCTTCAAATAATTTTTAAAATGTTTGCTTCCTCGTACAACCGAAAATATTTGTTTGTAAAAGGTTGTAATAAATTTACAACTACCTTGGTAGTTCAAATTAATTGTTCAAAATTAAATAAATGAATAAATAAATGAAATAATGAATATTTCCGAAAATGGAAACAACTTTAATAAAGTAAATTTTGTCTTGTAGCCGAAAATGGAAGAGAGAAAAAGACAAAAGTACAAAGTGGCTAGAAAACTTATATTTTTATCCTTGTGGCTATAAAACATACCCACTTATTCAAAGTGGCTAGTTGTATCCATTCCCACATATATATATATATAGATATATATCAGTTTGCGTTGTCAGATTTCTGGTTTTTGGGTGCATAATATGGTGTTCACATGATTCATTTGGATTTATTTTTTTCTAATATTGATAGAAGGGTTTTTTGGGTTGAAAATGTTAATTGTGAGTAAAAAACAATTTGCCCTTTTTTATCTGCGTTATCTTTTTGCCAGGAAATACTTTTAGAATAGAGTAGGAGGATTATGTGGTAACTAAGTTTATTGAAAAATAACACAAAATGCGTATGTGTAATACAGTGTTGTAATCTTTCGGTATTTTAAAGTTTTATTCTACATATTTTCATACTAGCTAGCTAGCTGCTATAATATTATTTCCAAAAATGTTGATGTATAACTTCAGAATATTTAGTTATGCTATTGCTAATTGGTGATCTCCTTATTTTATGATCGATTTATTTGTCGACTATGTTGAAATGTTGGCTTATATTATACTCCAGTTGTAATCAATAAATAAGATCCTTATTCGAAAAGCCTCATATTTTAATTTGTTAAGACTGCAACTCCAACATTAATATAATTGTTGAGACCGCAACTTTAATATTTTGGATACATGCAAGAAAATTATTTCTTCTCTTTTCGATGTAGGACTTGGGTTTATCAAACCGAACATAAATTAAGTAATCATCTCCTGCAAAGCAAAATGTAAGCTAATTGTATAGATGTTAGATTAACATTTGGTTAAAAAGAGTTATCAAAACAATATGAGTAAATTGATAGAGAGTTTGTGAATGCACTTAATTATTATTATGATTAATGGGATTAAATAACACATCGAAGATATGTTATTTTGATATAAAAAGTAAATGGGTTTTTGGCTTTGTAAGAAAATATATGTCTTATTGTCACCATAATGAGATTCTTGTAGAATTTATCAATAAAATGCAAAATATCCATGTTTGAAACACTGTATTATTACTGGGGATATTAATTTTATAATATAGTAATTATTGGCAGTTGGACTTCGTTGTTTTTTTTTTGGTCTGGGGGTCTGGGACTCGTATTTAATATCACTAAACGTTTAATTAATAGTCAATTCAATTCATTTATTTTTAAATTACGTCATTAAAATAAAAAAAGTTTGTCCCAATCAAATAATTAATTTTATTTTATAAGAGACAAAGCCCACCGTCCAAAAAACAGAGAATGTACGGCATAACCTGAGAAACAATTGAATGTAAAATATTACTACATGATTATAACGTGCTGAATATATAATATTAATATATACTGAATTATTGATGAGAAGCTCAATCAGGAAATTTCCTCCATATATCACATATTATGTAATACACGTTAATCAAACAAAAACCGGAAGAAAAAACTCTACATGAATTGTTCTACATACAGTAATTCTTATTAAAAAACATGTTTTGATTAGTGTAAATATAAAAGATCAAAAAACAAAACTGAGAGGAACACATGGTCAAACATGAGACAGATGTAAGTTTGAGTATCTTGGGGTTCAATCCCAATTCTGTAAGGTTAAAACTTTAGAGTTTTTGTTTTAAATATACACAAAGAATTTTCAGCAGCTTGTAAGAAATGCCAATGGTAAGAGGAGGAAGAAAAAAGAAAGAAAAAACAAAATTAAAAAATCGACTTCAAACTAGAGATTCAGAATGAATCAAATTCGAAATATTAAACGGAGAAGGGATTTATAAATAAATAAAGAAAATTGGGTATGGGAAGAGGGCACACAAAACTCAGAAAAACTTAATCCATATCAAATCAAATGTAATAATATCTTAGAGAATTTGAATGATAAAAAAGAGGTGAGGCGAGTGAATAATAATACAAAAACTATTATCACTTCATCCAATAAACAGTAATAGTTTTCAGCAGCATAAGTTAACACAAACTAGATCTGCTAAGAGCTAACACTGTAAATTTTACTTATGGTTGATATGTAAAATGTCACCCCCTCATAAATAACAGCAATGTTGCTACTCAAACTGCCATTAATCCAAAAACTGGCAGGGTACGCGACCAATTCACCCTAGGATGGATCTTCATTAACCATACCTCGTCAACCTATGGGGTGTCGTCTCCTGCACACCAAAAAAAACCACAGCATCAGAAATCCAATTATTAGAAGTAAGTTTCTAAACAGAATCTCTCGTATTAAGATGATGATCCAAAGTTCTCATATACTGTTTCTTCCTGTCTCAAGAATGTTCCACTTGATAAGGGTGGTTACAGTGTTGCTGATGAGGCAAATGTTTGTAGTATGCACATTTAAGGGAAGGGAGATGCAGAGTTCAATGGGGGTGAAAGTGGGAGATAATCATTTGGTTGCAAACAATGGCAGTACCAAGTTACACAGGGCCATGAATCTCACAGCAGATTTTAAAGTCGGTGAATGGATTCCATATGCTACCTCTTTGGGCGGCTGCGATCCTCCTCAAAGTCCATCACTCCACCATGTTCAGAAAAGATCTCCTGATGCCCTCGGAGCTCAGCATCGGCCTGCTTACAATTGGTAACTTCTGCCACAACGTAAGACACATCGACCAACATATCCAGAGATTATATATGAACTAGTTCTCAATTCTTAAACAGATTAAAGTAAAAAGTGTATGCACTAGTTCTCAAACATGTAGAGGTAAGATTTAATGATGCATAACAGACCAACCTAGCATTCTAGCAAACATTTATTTAGCAAGTAGTCAACTTGGAAAATATACCACAATAAAACCTTGCATCTGCAAAAGACTTCAGTGCTAAAGTGGATCAATCTCTTATCTAGAAGCTTATTACATGAGCATATGATAACCAAGCATCGTAACACACACAACAGACAACACAAACCAACACTTTGCAGAACAAGTACAACAATAAAGTTCACTTTAACCGACCTTTAATGATAGTGTTTTCTTTACATCCTCCGCCTGCTCTTCTACTTCCTTTCTGTGCTTCCTGTCCATCTCACTCATAGCATCTCCCCATTTTATCTTCTCTTGAATTGAGACCAGAAGATTATCAGATGTTGACAGCCTATGCATTGAAAAAAAAAAAATCAAATTCTCAAGTACCTGAACAGCCAATAAAAAAATCAGAAAGGAAATCCATATCGGAAGATCTGTTGGCTGCAATGTCTAAAATCATTTTCTCATTTATCTACATGACATTGTCATAAAACAACCTTCAAATACCTTCCGATGAGACATTCATACAAGTCAATTCAAAATTGAAAAGAATCATACTTTGACTAACTTATATATAATATGGAGACCAACTTTAGGAGCAAAGTTGTACTTATATGCAGAGGGCTGCCAAGCAAATGATGGGGCAAAACTATGCATGCAAATGTTTGATGATAGTAGCAAATCCAGAAAAAAGGCAAAGGAAATGGCATTTCCTTAATCTTCGTGCAAGTCAAGAAAATAATAAATCTGAATTAACACTAGATTTGTGCAGCTTTTGATGACATTTATGTCTATGTTGAAATTATTTCCAACATTTCATGGTGCTAGAAAAACTTCCACCGGAAATACGAGTACAATAATCAACTAACAAAAATTAAATCAAACAACAAAGTCGACATTGTTAGGAAAAATATTCACCAATTTGATAATGTTTGGATCATCCCGCCCAATTGCCCAGGCCTAAGATCCCTGCCTGCTGCAAATTGCACCTAGAAGTTCATCAACAATCAGATTATTATGAATCATATGCCAGGTGAAAAGTTGAGAAATCAGTGGATCTGAATCACTCAAGACCTCAAAGCATCTTCGCAACTGATCCAGCTTTCCTCTGACTATACCCTGCCAATATTTAAGCTAAAGGTTAAAGCATTATCATCATAATTTTTCAGATTTGACATTATATACCAACTGTGCCCAATAGCTTTAGAACATTTATCAACACAAGAAATTCAAATGTAGAACGAAAAAATCAAATTTGTAGAGTGCAGGCCCAGAGGGAAAGAATACAGTTTGGGGATAAAACTAATTACTTTTCCTGTTATGAAAGAATGTTCATTAATGAAGTGACTGGGAAGGAATAAAAGAAACTTACCACATACATGCAGCTGTTAATGAGAAAATCTTCCAACTCACGAACATTTGTAACATCCAACTCTTGCATCAATGAATCATACGATAATACCTGGACAAGAGTAAAGAAAATGCTTACGCCATGCTTAACTAATGAGGTGATTCAATGTAAAAAATAGATGGATTGAAAAAATAGCCTAATTGGATTATTTACGGACTCCACAGATAATTCAAACTTGTATTGTTTACAGTTAAAGAAATCACACAATAGGCAAGCAGAGGAATTATACCCTCACAAAGCTAACATTGCAAGTCTTGAACTAAAAACAAGAGATGTCAATGCATAATAGCAGGAAACTACCAATAGCATAAAGCTCCTAAGGCCTATCAACAAGCGAAAAAAGCAGTAGCTCCAGAATGCATTGTTATGGGTCAAAATAGTTAGGCCCAGTTGAACCCAAGGAGGCCCAAGGCAAGCGAAAAAAGCAGTAGCTTCAGAATGCATTGTTATGGGTCAAAATAGTTAGGCCCAGTTGAACCCAAGGAGGCCCAAGGCAATGGGTCACGAAGATGACCAGCTAATGAAAGCCGAAGGCTCTAGTACAGAGGAGGCTGTTTGATAGAGGACGAGTACGAAGGAGTTCAATTGATAAAGATATAAGACCCCGTTGAGGAGGGAATGCATGAAGGAAAGAAACTAGTAATAATAGGTTCGTGGTTGACCCACGATGATGAAAGGGAAACCAAGGACGAACAGGAAATCCCCAAAAAATGGATTCATGTCCAAAATCTGTTGAAGAAGGCGGATCTCGCCCAGATGAAGATTCTCCCACGAAAATCATATCTCTATCCAATATCTTCATAGGATAGATCTTATCCCAGAAATTTAGGCATATTCCTTGGAATTCAGCTCGATACTATTTGATACTGTTTTTCGTGGGTATCATAAACAGATCATAAAATAATAATATAAGATTCGTACTTTACTGTTCTCGCATCACTCCTTTAGGTCCTTGTTCAATACAAAATTACCCACAACATGCATTATAAAATTGAACATATTTTGAGCAATGGAAAATCATGCTACTCTGTCCAAATTCCGCTATCAAACTATACTTATTCCACTATGAGTCAGCTATTCACTCCAAACATTTTATTTTAATTAGCACCAGTAGATTAATTGAAAACTACCTTGATTGTCTCAGCGAGAGTAAGCACAGTCAGCTGCTTCAATTTGAGGACTTGGTCAGGAATCAACTGTGGAAGGCGACTAGCAACAACTGTTACAGCAGAAAACATAAATATTATCAAGGCAAAACACAATACTCCATAGCCACCTTGAAGCAAAAATGGCATTAGAAAAATAATGACAGAAAGAGATGTAATGCTTACTCTTATATTCACTCCATGTACCATATGCAAACATGCGAAGTAAGTCAAGGAAGGCACTATTCTCAGTTCCTTCAAGCTGCAGACAACTATGCACATTAGAAGAGTGGGGAAATGAGATATGATCTATACAGCAACTTATACAAGCACAAGTCCAGAAGAACATAACAATATTACCACACTGAGCATGCACATAAACAATCAAAAACTATAACTCAAAAGAAGAAATATTTTCAAAATTTTGGATGTCAATCAATAAAGACAGGATCTACTACAATCAATTTCAAGTTGTTCCTCTCAATGTCAACTTCATTTCAACATATCACATAATCAAATCATATTATTATTATAGCAAAGCAAATCTTCTGCAGAAGCTGCAATACAAGTCATAATTAATAGTACCGACATATCACTTTGTTATCTGGGCTACATCACTAAGGTATAAGATTCCCTAGAAGCTAATAATCCCATACTTGGAATTTAAGAGCATGCTCATGAAAAAAGACATTTTATAAGATAGGTTTCTAAACAGAGTATTAGTGAAAACTTGATCTACTTCAGACAAGTTAATACAACGGCTAACAAAAATGTGCACCGAGATGGTTTGTTCTCGACCTGCTTACAACCTACAGTCCCACACTGCAACCAATCTATACTTCCTTCTCACAAGACCCGCTTGTAAAAGCTCCGAAAGGCACGCTATTTATCCATCTTGAACTCCACTAACCACGAAAGGAATGAACTCTGTTCTATTAACTCACACAGAATACCAAACTCATGAACGGTTCAACCAAAATGCTAAATTATCACAAAATAATCAATGGATAATTCACGCAAAGGCAATGATGAATAAAAATCCCCAATCATCTATATATCAAGGGAAACCGTCAAAAACCCAATCATACAACAAGGTTTAACATTTACTGCCAAAAAAAAACAAAAAATATATGCGTACCTCTATGACGCTAGGGACAGCGAGAATCTCGGAGAAGGCAAAGAGAGAAGGATGGGAAGTTGCCTCAATGACGACGCTCGATAGCGCCGAACCTTTGAGATTTGACGCCTTCTTGACGAAGTAGTCAATGTGCTCCGTTTGCAGTTGCTCAATGTCCATATTAGCAATTCCAAGTTTCTACTGATCCACCAAAATAGAGATGAGATTGCTCGATCAATTGTATAGATATAGTTTCCTTTCAATACGTTCGCCGGATGCAAATCTAGAGCACAATAGAACGCGATTAGGGTTTAGGGATTTGGTTTTCAGAATTTTCTGCCCTCTCTCTTTTTTTTTCTTTTTTTTTTTCCTATTTTTTCAATCGAGTCGAGACGATCTGTTTCTTCATCAGGAAGTTACAATTTGACCCCCTCACCGTGAAAAATAACACTTCGCATTCTATTTTATTTACAAATTGTCTTAATGATGTGAAATAGCCAATTTGATAAAACACTTTTCAAATTTAGCCACTTTTATGTATTCATTTCAATTTTAGCCAAAAGTACTTAATTTAGCATTGGAATTAGTTTCCCAATCATTTGATTGCAAAAATTTTGACACTTAAGTCTAATCAATTAGTTAAAACCAGTTTTTAACTAAATTTATAGTTATATTTGCATAAATGAATTTTTTTGCACTCGGTTAATAATTTTCAGAAAATTATTGTGTTGATAGAGACCGGGTCCCACTGAGTGCGACCGAGTCAGAACGATGGCGACTCGGTCGCACTCATTTTTTTTTTTTTTTTTTCGGTTGTTTACGGCGATAAGGACCGATAGCGACCCGAGTTGGCTCGGTAGCTACCGAGTGGGATCGGTAGCTACCCGAGTGGAATCGGTGCCGACTCGGTTGCACTATTTTTTTCATTTTTATTTCGGTGGTCCCCACCGATTGTGAACCGATAGCTACCGAGTGGGATCGGTAGCGACTCGGTCGTTTTAATTTTTTTTTTTGAGATGTTTTAAATCTTTATTTTAATCTCAAGTTAAAATATATAAATTCGTGAATTTTGATCAAGTTAAAATCTCAAGGTCCAACTGAAATTCACGAATTAAAACTTTATATCTACAATTTTTATCAAATTTTGGACAAAAAATTTAATTATTTTGTCGTTGCATACAAATGCAATAATGTCTTCAAGCATATTGATTTGATGAGTCCACTGAAATTGTTGGAAATATTATGTGAAGGGTAATGAATCGTACACTGAAATTGTTGAAAATTAAAATCAACATAATTTTTTTATTTTATGAATTTCAATTATTTATGTGTATTTGCCGACACTCTTTACAACTTATATAATTGAAGTGAAGTTCGGTGGTGACATACACATTTTCATCTCTCTCTCTCTTCATTCTTCACAGTTCAATTATTTTGTTTCTCAAAATGGAGAATTGGTGCAGCGTAATTCTTCACTACAATGGGCAATGGGATGAGTCGTGCGACTACATTGGCGGACAAGAACGACTGGTTTATATACCAGTCGCCAACATTTCCATAGCCGCATTAAGAAGCAACATTCAACTTATTTTTGATGCGGAAGCCATACTCGGTGAGTATAATATTTATTACACTGCCAAATCCCGTAGAGGCAGATCTATAAAATCGTTGTTGGTGACGGATCTAGACCTTCAACGATTGATTGCTCTTAATTCGGAGCCGCATGTTTATATTGTTATGAATTATACGGCGAGTACCGGTGTTGGGACTTCACATCGGGAGCCATCCCCATACAGGCCGTTCTTATCATCAAGCAGTCCACCAATTTACCAGCATTTTAGTCCAGGTCTGGAAGATCTACAAAGATTTGGGGACTCATTGATTTTTGGTACGTCTTCAGAAGGTGGTAGTCGGAGCTCCCAAATACCCAACTTAAACGATGAGCCTCCCCATGAAGAATATGAGCATCCATACGAGGAGGAGGAGGCGGAGGAGGAGGAGAATGAAAATACAGGTCACCACTCAACAAGTGAGGGTCATATCGTTGACTCTAATGATGAAGAGGAGGACGAGGAATCCGAGGAGGAGTCTAGTGATGATGAAGATTTCATCAATTCTGATGCATTAAAGAATTTTACAGTGGCTGAGTTTTCTGCATGGATCCGATCAGTTGGTGGAATGAGTGCGTTTATATCCAATCTTATGCCAACCCATCCTCTCCCGGATTCATGTCACGTTGAAGGCGATCTAAATAATTGGCTAGTTCCAATTATATCGTTGGATTTATCACAGTCACCAGTGGTACGAGATGTTGCAGCCGTACTAGATCGGGAACTTTCATTGGGCTCTATCTTCTATACGAAGGACGATCTTCTAATTGCTGTATCTCTTTTGCATATGGAGCAACGTGTTGAATTTAAAGTGGTGCGCTCATCTAGTACTCGCGTTGAGTACACTTGCAAACGAAGTGCCTCTTGTTCGTTCTTCTTACGGGCATCATGCAGAGGTAGCTGCTGGATCATACGCAAGTTCCATCGTAATCATGATTGCGTTAACAATCTTGCAGGCATAAGATCCCGGAATGTCCGTTCCAAAGCTGTTGCCGCGTATTTTGCACGAAAGATGCGTCGGCAAGGATCAATTATAAAACCCCGTGAAATTATGACGGAGTTGCAGGCATCATTTGGGATCCGTACTAGCTATGGCGTTGCACTAAAAGCTCGAAATGCAGCAATTTCGATGATCTATGGTGGTATAGAAGATTCTTTTTCTATCCTGCCCAAATATCTGGAGGTGTTAAGACAATACAATCCAGGTACTTTAACAGATTTGGAGATTGATTCCGATGGAAGATTTCGTCATTGTTTTGTTGCTCTAGGTGTTTCACGGACGGCGTTTCAGAACGGGTTATTAAGACCGATTATCGTTGTTGACGCCACTCATTTGAAGGGTCGAAACAAAGGCGTCTTATTTGTTGCTGTCACAAAAGATGGTAACGAACATGTATTTCCACTTGCTATTGGTGTCGGCAGCATCGAGAATGATGAGTGTTGGAAGTGGTTCATGTCTCGATTACGGATTTCTTTTGGATGCACAGATCAAATGCTGATTGTTTCCGACCAACACATAAGCATCTCCAATGCGATCAGTGAAGTGTATCCTGGTGTGCCACACGGCTTATGTTTTTACCATCTTCTAAATAAAATGACAGGGTACGGTAAGGACATTGCTGCGCTGTACCAACGTGCTGCTTACGCTTACCGATCGGCAACATATCAACAAGCGATGGATAGAATCAATCAGAAGAAACCAGCAGCCTTTCAGAAACTATTGGATGTAGGACCAGATCGATGGGCTAGGTCGCAATGTCCTGTACGTCGATATAGTTTCTTGACATCAAATGCAGCTGAGGTTTTCAATGCTCGCTTACTGGATGCCCGACGGTTGCCAATCTGCTCTATTATTGACACCTACAGAGGTATTCTTGAAAAATGGTTTGATGAAAAAAGAGCCAAGGCATCTGCGCGGTCGGATATCTTGACGGAGGAGGCTGTTGCAAAATTAACACCGTTAGTAGAACTCTCGCATTCATATTCAGTTGTACCCATATCAGCAATGAAAATGAAGGTGAATGAAGGAGATAGTTCTTGGAGGGTTGATCTGGAGTTATCCACGTGCGATTGTCGTGAGTTGCAACTGGACCTCATCCCGTGCTCGCATGCCGTTGCGGCAATTAGGTAAACGTATTTAAGTTAATTTTTATATTATAATATGTTATTAACTTTATCATAATTGTGACAGTCATGTTGGTTTGAACACGTACGACTATGTAAGTCATTACTATAAGACATCAACTTGGCGAGAAATATACGGTGGAGTCGTGCAGTCACTGCCACCTCAAGACGAATGGGATGTTTCTGCCGAAGCAAGTTCGTTGTGTGTCCTGCCTCCAATTATATCGCGTCAAGCTGGACGACCTAGATCTCGTAGACGCCCATCGGGTACCGATATTGGTCAATCTTCAAGTAGTAGGCTACGCGCAAAGAAAAAATGCAGTATATGCAGATCAGAAACACACACTAAGCGCACATGTCCAGATCGAACTACAAACGATTAGTGGATTTCGAATGTGTTTGTAATGAATAACATCATCTCGTTTGTTGTATTGAATAAAATTAAGTGTTTGTCGATGAATAAATCGAAGTCCTAAATATAATGTAAAGAAGTACAAATACAAATAGAAACATGTCCGAAAACAATCAAAATCAATCAGTGTTTAGGAAAAACTGAATAGCTAGAAATTTCCTATATCTAGGGTAATTCCTAACATCTTGCATCCAAGCAATGCTTGGTACCCCAAATGCGAGCTCATCGATGTGCACACAAGCAAACAGATCATGCAGGCGACGAACATTGCTGGTAAATTTATAAACATGCGTCACGGCCAGCTTCCCAGCGGGCTCACGTAATCTCAATGTGTTTTGCTCCCAATAGCCAAGTCTCTTCAAATACCAGTGAAAGCAATTTGTCATCTTCATTATCTCACCCACCAGCTTCTGCGATTGATGCGGTTCTGCCTGTTCCGCGTATGCATCGTACACTTCAACATTCCAAAAGGGGATACGAAAGACAACAGTGTACCATTTCGTGCCAACCTTGCACGGTACAATAATCTGTGTATATAAAATAATCATAAATATTATCACAATAATTACTACATTTTCATTAATCATAATAAAAAAACATAAATGAGGATAATACTTACCGTATCTGCTCCAAACCAATCCTTCGAGGTCGATGCGTCGGTCCCTCGAATAAATTTCTGGATGCTTGCAGGAAATTCGTCTCTCGTGACAGTTTTCATTATGTCCTAAAAAACAAGAAAAACAAAGTACAATTAGTACCCAAAATACCCTAAAAGAAGACAAATAAAAATAATAATCAAATTGACTTACATAGAATTGAGGCCTGACAATACGAATTCTTGGAGGTGCAGACTTCTGCCTTATCTGTGTATACCACTCAATCACGGTATCATCAAGTCGTCCATTGAAGTCTTCAATATGGGTGAACCACACTTTTGGCAACCCGTATCCGTGACCATCGGGGTTAAACTTCCGAGATTCCTGTCCAGATTGTAACCAATCATGATATCTGCAATAATCAGCTGTGGTGACTCTCCACGGACGACCATCTCCAACCTACACAACACTTTATAAGTTAATGTCATTGATTACTAATAAATAAATAACTTATAAGAACATACCTCAAGAACATCATCGTCCCTGACGAGCAATGCTAACTCTCTATTATAACTGCTGGCGGGACTGGATACAAACTCCGGGACATCAAAATGTCCCGGAGTGGTTGAACTGCTGGGTATATCAACATGGCTCGGAGTGGCTGAAGTCCCGCCAAAAGCAAACTGACTCGGATCGGCTGTAGTCCCGGGTATCCCATAAATCTCTGGTATAGTCAACTGACTCGGAGTGGCAGTAGTCCCTGGTATCCCAAAAGCGCTCGAAGAGGGTATATCATGTGGCTGCGCCGAACTATGTCTGCGACGCTCATGACCAGTCGAACTGGACCTGCTACGCCGACCACTCTCCACTGAACTATGCCTGCGGTTCTCACGCACTGGCGGCTGATCCTGATCCTGATCCCGATCCTGGTCCTGCTCCGGAACCTCTGCCGGCACCCTCTCCATCTCACGTCTCCGGATCCTACTCTGGCTAGACTCGCCAACATCATCTCGTCTACAACCATAGGTACGGAATGCACGATCAACCGCAGCGGGAACTGCAGCATTCACCGCAGCGGGAACTGCATCTCGGATCATCGCAAACAATCTCCGTGATCCACGAAATCTCCTAGAATCACCAGAGGACCCACTCGATGAAGAAGAATGTCGGGTCGAACGACTGCGTCTACGAGATCCTCTCGAGTCATGTGGCTCCTCATGTCCTCCCTCATGAGGCCCTCCACCCACATTTGGCCCCTCATCGTCATGTCGCCCCTCATCACCATGGCGCCCGTCATCACCATGGCGCCCGTCATCACCATGGCGCCCCTGATCATCATGTCGCCCCTCATCACCATCTCCACTACCTCCTGCATGGGGTGCTCGACGAAAAAGAACAGGGAGACCGTCATCTCGTCTTCTGTTTGGGCGTACTGGATTCTCAGGCATGTGAAATGCAACGCCAATGGGATTCTCTTGCTGACTAGACATATAATATGCAGTGCGCGACTCGTCAGCAGTAGCATATAAAGAAGTCAAGGATGCCAGCTGCAATAAGAAACGCAATTGTAAGTAAATATATTTAAAAATCTAAAAATATTTATCGAAATTACTTACATTCGGATCAGCAAAAAAAGTACTCCAATTCTTAACCTCTGGCCTGCTAAACTTCCAATTCAAAAATCTTGGAAAACGAATTGGCGTATTGACTGTACAACATTCAGCTGCCAGCTTCGGAATGGCCTCGTAAGACCACACCTACACAATTAAATGTCCTAGTTAATTAAAATTATCTCGCAACAATGAAGCAATAAAAGTTATAATAATTTATCTGCAAAGCCCATATTGGTCCACCGAGATGAAAGCTCTGACCAAGTTCAGCAACTGTGGTGGGAACGTACGCGATATAATGAAGTAAAGACTGATACGCGTATGCACCCCATGGAAATCCACACCAAATATCCCACCTATCAACTAATTCATACATCCAGGGCTCAATCTTGCGCATCTCCGCAAACCCAAGTACGAAGTACCATAATGCTAGTAGATTAGCCACCTTCAAGTACAAGTCATGTCTATTTGTATCTACTCTCTTATCCTTGAATATGCCTAACAAATCCCTCGCAGTGATAGACCTAGAACCACAAAACTGTACATACACTGTAGTACTAGATGGGTCATAATGTCCAGCAACATCAAAACTACTAGATCCAAACATAAAACCAGTCACTAGGGCAAACTCCGTCACTGAAAATCTAATAGGCTGACCACCAATTAAAAACCATAATTCAGATGGGTTAGGAGATCTAATTTGGTAACTTAATAATTCTAAAAGTGCTTGAGATGCACTTGGACCCTGCTTTTTCCAATTTAATAAGTTCCCAAAAGGTCCATTCTTAAACTGTTCTACCAACTGCTCCCCTCCTACAGACCGTAATGTTACATCTATGCGATCTAATACCGAAACTTTAGTGTATAAGTTTATTTTACTAGAAGCACCATGTAACTCACGTCTAATCCATTCAATCTGCACATATAATACCATAACAATTAAATAATTAGAAATTAATCCTAAAAACTACAAAAAATTCAAAATAACCATTAAATAAAAAAACAAAACAATTTCTTCAAATAAAAAATTAAATCTACACATATAATTAAAATAAACGAATAAATAAAATATACATTTCAAGTGTGAAATGCACGGTTACATCTACCTACTAAACCACATATATAATAATTCAACAATTACCCTAATAAAGTTAAAATAAATTAAAATTCATAGATTAAATAATGAGCAAAATCATTCACACGAAATTAACAAAAAAATTATTCAACAATTCGGCTACAATTTATCACAATTCGGCTTCACTTTATCACAATCTTGCTACAATATTAACACACGAATTTATTCAACGAAATTAAATAATTAAACGAATTATTCAACGAAATTAAATAATTCATGATTTATCACTACAAATTTTGCTAAAATATGCTACAAGATTAACACACAAATTTCATGAAATAACTTAGGGCATAAGTTAGGAATTAACCTCAGCCATGGCATACAACTACGGCTCAACGGCGGAGGCGGTGTCGGCGGAGGCGGCGGCGGAGGCGGTGGCAGTGGGGGTGCCGAATGGATCGCTCTCGACAGCGATTGTGAACGAGGGGGAAGGGGAAAATTTTCGTCGATAATGAAGGGGGGACCAATTTTAGGGTTTTGAATACATTTAATATTTATTTAAATATTTTTGACCGAGTCGCTATCGGTAGCTACCGGTCGCTATCGTGGTAGCTACCGTGTCGGCCA
>JAPKLW010005017.1:0-11532 GCA_026898455.1 Plectranthus barbatus
AATCTTATAAAGTAACAGATTTTCCTAAAGTCAAAGCGTGTATTCCCTTATTTTTCATTTATTCCTCGGTTCATATACAGGGATGAAACTTGGCATGCATAATAAACACAATGTCTAGGATTTATCATGAATTTAGGAATTATTTTTATCAAGTATCTCTATTTTTAAAACATGCATGAATCAGTTCGGTCACAGCTCTGCCACATCAACTTCTAAAAATCATATCTCTCAATGCACTTAACATTTTTGAATGAAACCACTTGGAGAATGTCCCTAACTCTTCAAGGTACGACATATAAAATTATCAGACTAAATTGAGGTTCATAAGTAGATGAAATGCATGCTGGAAACTCGGATCTGAAATCTGCCATTTCTGAATTTAAAGACTTAACATGCTAATTTGGTCACTAAGCTTTTTAAAACGATTTCCTTGGCAACAACATGACATGCACGAATTTTCAGAGGTAAATCACACTCACAAATATCATATGAACATGGGTAATCATTTATCTTATAGATTCATGGTGAACTTATCACCTCAACATACTAAATTCTTAAAGGAAAAACAGCAACACATCAACACATATAACTCATTCAATCCCTACTCAATTTCTTCCAAATTCGAAACTTAGGTCCTTGATCATACATGCAATTACACAAACATCTTAAGGACACTCAATGGAAGATAGGAAAGGGGTTACTTGAAGAGTAAAATTTCAGATTTGAAGTTCCTCTTTGGAACCGACGTTCTTGAGCTCTCCTTGCTCAAAACTTCGCGTTTCCGGCTCCTCTTAACCAAGTAGACTTCGTTTATCCTCAATTCGTGTCCTTTCCTTTCGATTTCCAGCTAGGTCAGAATTTGGATGTGAGAAATTGATAGGGCTTTTGGTATCAAAACGGAGAGGAAGGTGAGGGGATTCCGAATATGTGATTATTAAGGCTAAATGAGCAATTTGGGGTGGGGTATCGGTGGAGAGAAGGGCTGCACCTTCAATGGTGTCTTGAAGAAGAAGAGTATCTGAGAAGAAAGGGGGAGGGAGAGAGAGACGATCGGGTGAGAGAGAGGGGGAGATGAAATAAATGGGGAAAAAGAAATTTGGTAATATAAATTAGGGTAGGATATTCTATTTATTTGCTTAATTTGATATTTACTAGATTGTCCTCCCTTAAATTATAATCCATGCCTTCCATAAATTCTAGGATGGTAATTTCCTATTTTTCCTTTAATTTATAAACACTTTAATTTAATTGTTTCCTACTTTGGGTTATAAATCCCAATTTAATCAAATCATTCCATCCCAAAATAATCAATTAAATTTATAAGCATTCCAATCCAAATAAATCAAGATGGCCGAATATAAATAAATATCGGAGCCAAGAATTTCATTCCGGTATTTCCCATCGGAATTAATTCATCAATGATTGGTTGCAACATCTCCACAACATATATACATTTCCATAATCTTTCCCAAATAATTTATCACCTAAAATTGAGAATTTAAAACCCGATATACTATTCAATTAACTAGACGATCGGAAGTTGTGGGAAGGCTATTTAATTCTCTTCTCAATAATTTATTTGTAAAACGCATGCGATTTAATTAATAATCGCGAGAGGAATCATAATGTCTCACTTGGGATAATAGTAATTAATTAAATAGGATATCTCCTATTGAAATTTGTTCTTGTCAAAAAGGGTCGGATTTTCGGGGGCGTTACATCCTACCCGCCTTACAAAAATTTTCGTCCTCGAAAATTGAACGCTATTGTAGGAATAGTTCCGACTTTTACTTCCTTGTACTTTTCTTCAAATTTCTAAGCGACTCCTTTATTTGGCGTTATCGCGTCACGATCGGAGTTAGTATTCCTTTCGTACAGTTCTTCACAAGTTTTCCCTGAGGAATTGATTTAGGCTCTCCATCATCGTATTACGTAGGCCTTGCGTTATTATTCAGCGTCCTCTATCGTATCTAGCATCATATGCAACTCGCGAGATTAAGGTTGATGAAATTCATTACGCTCCTCGTACATACGTGGCAACTAAGTTGACCAATGAAGTGGGTCATCCTCTTTGACTATTTCGTGTAGTCTTCAAGGCCTCCGTTCTTTACTTCTCAAGTGTAACTCTTTTGCGGAGTTCTATACACTACTCACGGTCACTGTACCTGGTTGAGTGTTGGTTCATTATTTCTGTCGGGTCTGTGCCTCCTCCATCTCCGGTGGATTACCGAGTCACTTCGGTTTATGTTCTTCACCGTTCTAGAGCCGGGTGTATTTCTTTACTCGGCTCTTTTCTTGAGATGGTGGTCCACCTTTCTTCCATAGTGGCACTTTAGATGGTACTATACTTTCAACTGTCTGGTAAGTAATACCAGAAGTTTTCTGATTACCCTCGGGTTTATTCCTGGTTCATCCTCATTCTAGCATTATGGTTCTTACGTATTATCTAGGACTAGCATCGTCCATTCCATCATGTTCATCCTTTTGTGAACAAACAGTAGCCGTGCTGTAATTTAACTTCCTTTATATTTCTTTTGTGCTTGATCTGAGTTTGGGGCTCACCTCGGAGCTCTCACCCCAAAATATCGCGACTCAACGTTCCGCATATGGGCTTGTCTTAGCACTTGGACATGTGGGTCAGGGTCCTCCGTGCTTCTGCTATGCCACTCTGATTCAGAGTTGGGACGCGTTGCGTCACTCTTGCCAAAATCAGCAAGGTTCGACTTCTTATGCATTAGGCTGCTTTTGTGCACAGATCCGTGTCAATTCCTTGGTTCTATAGACAACCTTTGCGCTAGCGAGCATTTACGCTTTTCATCATTTATCTATAGTTTCTCGAATGTTGGCATTCACTCTTTATAACTTAGGAGGTTCGTTTGGAGATTCGCTGGTTATGTATTCCAATTGTCGCTCGTTATATCTCGACGATCGTGCTCTATCTCATTGTGTCAATGTGGCTTCTCTTGCTAATAATTAAGGTTGTTTCTTGTGATCGACATTTGCGAGTGAAATTCTTTCTTTGAAATTACTGAGGTAAGCTTGTTGGTCTTTCTTCATAATCTCTTTATCACATCCGATGTAAAGGCAGCTAATATTCATTTCTTCCTGTAGAACTAGTAAGTTCAAGGGCTCTTCGGCATGGCTTCTATTCGTTATTGTTCTTCCATACATTCTTTCGTGGTTGGACATTGCGTCGTTTAGTATGTTCCTTAATTCTAAGTAGTCGATGCTCCAAACGTGTCGTTCTCCTCGATGGTAGTACGGTCTTCTTCATGTTTCCTCCACCTTGCTTTCCGGAGCTTGAGCGGTTCTGTGCGTTCTGTGTAGATAACTAATACGTTTTAAAATGTGGATTGACATACTTGTAGGCGTTCGATATGGTTCTCGGTATCTCCTTCCTTCTTGACTCCTAGTGCTGGCTTAGTATTCTTCCTTGGCGGTTGGCTTAGTTGTAGTGATTGATGAGTCGGATTCCTAAAGTGGTTCTAGCGTGCGTTCCTAATTGGTAGGGTGGTATATGCTATCCTATTCCTATCGTATTTTGTCGGCGATGCTGAGGTTACGCGCGTGGTTGTATTGCGATTTTCCCTTTGCTCTGGATCGTGATGGCGAGGGGTTCTGTTCTTATGGTGGTGATCGTAAGCATCGTCCTTCGTGCAAGGTTCTTGTCTCTGATAGTCTCTCGTATGACGGTGGCGGTTTGCTGCAGTACGCGCGCACGGTATCCTTCGGAGTTGTCGGTTCTTTGTCGAGAACATTCGATCGTCCTGTGGTGGATTCTTGTGTGACTGCTGGTCCGGCTTGTCGTCACAATGTTGATTCTTGTTTGAGTCTTTCTTTCGTTGTTTGCAATGTGGTTGCTCATTGGTGATTGCTCGGGAACTCGTATTCATATGCGACATTGCTTTAATAGTGGATATCTTCTCTCATTCGATCTTGTATACTTCATTCACCTAGACAGGTTAAAGCGGTCGTGTTTCTTATATTCACGCAATCGAAACTTTTTGGTTCTCGGCATCGAGGTCAATTCGCTTACTTGAGATTTGCTTAAATACGACTCATACGTGTGCGTACTAATCGAGCTAAATAATTCGCGTTACTTTTCCTCGAATAACAAAAAAAAATAAAAAAAAAAATATGGTATTTCCTCGTTCTATTGAACACTATCTAATGATTAATTATCATCAATATATATCGATTTATCACGGTGCACATGCACTCATTCCCCAATATCTTCATACTTCAAATCAAATCGAATTTACATTTCAATCTGCTTTTAGCAGTACAAATTCCCACAGAATTTACCAATGATATTTCATCATTTAAATTTGTATAATATGACTCTTGGTCATACAATCAATCACAACATGAAGGTGCACATCACCTTCTAGTATATATAATACTCGTATATGCTTCTATACAATATCTTATTCATAGCGCCTAATATTCATCGTAGGCGAATTATACTTGTTAACATCTCGTATGTCGTTATTGAAGTACGTCGAATGTATTTATATAATGGAGGATTGTACAAGTCGAAGAACCTTCGAGATAATCTACTAGGAATTACGATGTCGTCTCGTATGGTTCAAGGGTTTCAAGTTTCAAATCTCATCATGATATACACGGTATTCAATTTGCGCTCATCAATTGGAGTTGAGATCATAATATCTCGTCATTGCTCTAGTTTCCTTGCCAATTATCGTACTATACTCTGATCGATCTAGTCGTGTCAAACAAGATATAATGCGTCGAGTAAGCAGAGGGTTCGCGAATTCTAGTCCATGCATTTGCATGTCATGTCGACTGCTACGCTGCGCCTTGGTTAGAATACTTTCGTATTGACCGAATTAGATTGCATTGGTCGATATAGGCGCTTTACAATTTCCTTCCTTGAGTCTCCCTTCTATGTCGTTCGAATGTGGGACGTCGATCGAATCGGTTATGTCAGATGATGTTCTCATACATCGGTTGGAGTTCTTGCATTGATAGGGGTTTCTTGTGTTGATCAAGATATGGGTCACCTTGACTCGCTTCAGAAGTTTGTGTTGATCGAGGTAGCCGGCATTGGCCGTAATGAAGTCACACCTTGAAAATGAATTTCACAAAGGTCAAGATAAGTGGCTTTGAGCGATGTCATCTATGTCGATCGATATTCTTTAGTGTTGTTCTGAGATTGTAGTTGAGGTGCGTAGTTCCGGCTTCGATTCTTTATGATGTATCTCGATTGAGTCGGATATTTTCTCGTACCATAGTTCGCAAAATGTTGTATAATTAGCTATCGTTCATTTTTGATGTTTAGCAATTCTCGCTTCGCCTATATTTCATTCTTCCTATTTCGCGAAGGATCTCGTAAACTTGCACATTCGATGTAGATATGGTGTTGCACTCTCATGACATTATTGGTCTTTCATCCGCATTTAGTGTAATTTACCCAGGCCGCATCAAGTGAATTTAGCGAGTGTACGATTTCATTTTGATTCCTTCCTCGTGTCGACCCATTTCTATTCATGTTGGTCGATTTGTGGGTTCACGTCGGTTAACACCTTTCTCCCGTCAACTAAAATAGAGAGGTCGCCAATTACTCCCGAGATTTTTATTCACGTCGATCAGTATGCTTAATCTCGATTGATACCTACGCGTCAGTCAATTTATATTGTGCGTCGACCAAATAGAGCGCAAGCATGTTTAGCCATCTCTATACTTAGCCAAATTCTCAGCTCCGAATTCGAATAATATATTTCCATTGACTTCAAAGCTTAATTACCGCTGTTAGGAAAATACATAAGGAGTTTCGGTGCTAAAATATTTAATTGTTACTTATGCACGGTGCTCGGACATGAATTGAAATTCATGGTTACAACGATTACGCTCGACGAAAGGATGGTTAGCACTAGGTTAGGATTGCGAAGCTAATCCTACATCAAAAGATGTTACTCTTCCTTTCCTCAAGGGTGGATTACTTCGTGCTCTTGATCCCATGCCGTATACTTGCATATGTGTAGCCTCGCGTGCTTGTTTGCATTTATATTGGAAGAGTTATATATATATGGATCACACTATCTTGAAAATAATTAACTTTAATTGTCACGATTTGATCACCTATCACTTGCTCAAGACCTTAGGTGTCGAGTATTAAGTCCGTTGATCCATATTTCAACCAATTAGGCTTGCTTAGCTTCGTTCCGGCCGAACCGCGGCCTGCTAGTGAACCGCGGCGCTGACCGCGGCATTTAGCCTGTTTTTCAGCTCTCTGTCGCCGCCCGCGGTGCTTCTGTCGCCGCCCGCGGTGGCCGACCGCGGCAATTTGCCTTGGTTTTGACTCTCTGTCGCCGCCCGCGGTGCCGACCGCGGCCTGACGCGGCGAACTGCCTTGTTTCAGCTTCTCTGTCGCCGCACGCTGTACTGGGCGGCTACGGCTTGTCTTTCTCGTCTCAACACCTCCTACACCTTGTTCCTCTTACTCCTTTCATCCCGACACGATTAGTTAGGAGATCATTAGGTATGGAAAGATGTTTCACTATGGCCCATGAAATTCTAAACACGAGAGAACGAGTAAAGTCACCGCTTTAGTGTAGTCAAAATCATCAACCCACATTCTAAGGTCATGACAATTCTATCAAAAGATGATTTCTGCGGAATTAAACATAATGCTCACACACGTGAATATCCCGAATACAATATGTAATTAATGCAATAATGCTCGGACGCGATTTGAAATGCCAAACAACATCTGATATCCATAACAATCTTATCAAACATGATTCGCTCAAGGTCTACACAAGGTAATCAAATCCGGAATAAATCACAAGAACAAAATAATTAAATTAAAGGTTTCAAGTTTTGTTTCCAATAGTCTCATCCCAAGTCAAGGACGTGGTGCCGTAGTTGAATTGGCACTTTCAACTCTCCCGGAGCCTCTTGCTCGGTTCCTTGCCCTTCTTGACATTTTGGTAACCCTTGGGGGTGGTCTCCCACGGATCCCTTCCGTAATGAAGGTGACTACATTCTCCTCGTAGCCTTGTGGTAACTTGGGGCCTTCACCATATGGCCCCGGTGGTGGCTTTCTGAATTGCGCATCTCGCAATCCAACCTCATCCAACCAACCGTTAGCATCAGCCTCCACCAAGTTTTCTTCTACATTAATCCTTAGGTATTCACTTGCTCGATCCCACGCCCATGCTTGCCATTCCGTGGGTAGGATTTCCATTAGCCTTAGGATGGCTTGGGCGTCATTGATCCCGTATTTTGTCGCCCACATCCAATCGCCGTGGAACCAAGCTACCATGGTGAATACATCCGTCGCTACTTTGTATTCCAAGTAGAAGAACTCGTTTAGTGCGCGTTGTCGATACTCCTCTTCCTGAATTCTCCTGCTTAGAACGTTCCTAAACATGGCTGCAATGAAAAAAAGTTTCTCTCGAGGTTAGTCCATCGCATAATATAACAAGTAATTAGTATGAATATGCAAGATATATAAGGTATGGGTGTTTCACCCGATGTAATGGTTTCCATTACAATTGTAATTATACATTATGATTTTCCGGTCGACAAGTTCACGAAATTCTTTCGTGTTATAGCCTACTTATTAATTTATAACCTATGGTTATCCAATATCTACCCATAATAGTACTATTCTAATCATTATCTATCACTACTCAATTAATCATCAATCCATCAAAATTTTCAAGTATCAACCAATCATCAAATATAACATTTATTCTCATGCATTTAGCATATGCTCATAAATATTCTCATTTGGGTTTCTCGTATCTCATCATGCATAATATTCATTCAAGTAATTCGATCAATACATACATGCAATGCATATTATCACTTTTCCCGATCTTCATTTCACATCATACATTACGCTCGTTTATCTCATTGAGCTCGACTCATTATTTTCATGAATTCATTCAATTAATTTTGCCTCATCATGCTTCAAAATTAATAACATATCTCATGCTTTTCATAAATTCTCATCATATACTTATCAATATCCGGATATCATGCCTCATAGGCTATCACAATCATCATGCTTTCATACTTTTCTCATGCTATACATTCCACTTCATAATAAATATTTAATTCACTGTATGCTCTCTTATAAATTTTAAAAGTTCAACATTTTCGAGAGCGTACCTTTGTAACAGTGACGGTGTGGGGCGTTGTGGGGATGTCGGACTTATCATAACCAATATCCCAAGTATTCATAGAAGAAAGCTCAAGAAGCCAAATAGTTTAAATATAGCATTACCGGTAGCACAAAGCAAACCTCGAATGCATTTAAGAATTTTATTTCAAATAGGCATGCTAGTATTTCAAATGAAGAATTGGGATTCAAAGGTATTCGAAACGGTTCCAAATGAATACATGATTTGAATTTTGACTCGCTAAGATTTCAAATGAAGGATCACATTTACAAAAGATTAAGCATGCTTTCAAATAATAGCATGATTTGGAAACTAGACATGACATTGAAGCAACACTTTCCTCACGGAATACAAAATAGGTTCGAATATACAAGTGATAGCATGCTTGGCCAAAAAGTAAGTTTCAATCAAAGTGTAACAATAAACAGGGTTCAATTTACGTGATGGATTAAGGAAGCAAATTCGTAGGCAAAAGAGTCAAGTGAATATGGTTTACAAATAGATATGCCTACTTTGAGAAGTCAAATCAACAACAAATGATAATAAGTCATAATCAAGTATGGTTGGAAAAGGGGAGACAATTCGGTAATTAAGAACAATTGAAGAAGGTTAATTACATAGGCTCAATCAATAGAAGACGAATTACAACAAAGAGATGCAATACAATTGTGCATGCTTAAGTGAGAAATTAAATTGACACTCAAGAGATAAAGATAGAGGAATAATTTTGCATGCTTGATCAAGGAAGACGATTTACGACAAGGAGGATGTGGTACAATTATGCACACTTTGAATGAAAGGAAGTATGCTAACAATCAAGAACAAATAAAGAGGAGACACAAGTATGCATGCTTGTTTTTCGAAATTATTCCAAGTAGAGATCAATGGTCAACGAAACTTGAAATAGCAATAGGCATGCTTCTTCATGAATGACAAGTATACAATCACGAAATCAAATGAAGGTCAAGGAAAATGAGCATGCTTGGTTCAACAATTTACTCCAAGAAAAGACAAGTAACAAATAAGCATGGAATAGCAAGTAGGCATGTAATCGAATTGGGAACCTCGAGTACGATGAGGTTCCGGTACAGAGCCATTAAACCTACGCTCTGATACCACCTTCTGTCACGCCCCCAAACCGGGCCTATGCGACAGTCCCACGTGCGGACAATGCACGCTAAGGGTTTTGAACAATTTAAGAATGCTTTGACATTAATGAAGTAGAAATAGCTTTGAAATTATTCGAGTTCAACATAGATGAGGTATTAAAATGACGGAAGCGATTTGAGAAGAGTAATTTTATAAGCTTTAAATATGCTTCATTGGATTTAAAGTGAATATATCATAACATGAATAAAAGTTGAAGCATAACGAGATCAAAATGAATTACTCATTAATATGCGTGGAGAACAATAATACAAGTTTGCAAGAAAGGAAGTCAATTGGGTCTATGTATGAAGACATAGCCCACAGCTCATGTACCGGAGTAATAGTAAAGACCACGAATAGCATGCTAGGTAAATATTCAACTCGATAGGGAATCCAAACAACAATAGATATAATGGAAAACCATTCAACTCAACTCAATCAATATTTAGAAGGGATTTCAAAAGAGACATGCCTCAAAGTATCAAATAAGAATGCCAATGTATAAGAAAGCCTCGAAACAACTTTACACTCTCAATAGGTCCACACAATTATCTTCACGACCATCCCCTTTGTCACAACGCCACCGCCACCTCGTCACCTGTTACCTGCATGTGGGGAAAAACACACACAGGGGCTGAGTACTCCGCGTACCCAGTGTTCACGGTGTCCCGAAAACAGAATACATATATATTATGGAAAGCACCGTATCACACATGCATATCACAAGGGTTTTATTGAAAAGGACTTGTGAATGCACAAAACGTTTTACCTCACAAGGGCATGCCCACTCATTTTATGGCACCATACAATCGTCATCCCATCATTCACATCACCAACAGTTCATCATATCATCATATAATTCACATAAGGGTAGGATGGGAGTGGCCGCTTGCCATCCACCCGGTAAAGGAATCAAGGTCCTTACCAACCGGTAGTCTTATTACTATCCGGGCTAATGCATTAGACTTACAATACCACGGGGGTAGCTAATCCCCGATCCAGCACATCTCCAATATCATTCATAATCATCACCAACATCAACAACATCAATTATCAATTGCAAAGGTGCCAAAACAGTTATACGGTGCTCCATAGTTTAAAACAAAAACACTTTTATTTTATTTGAAAACATTTGCGAAAACTCATTTGTAGGATAAAGTAGTGCCCACCTTAATTCTGATGGAGTGTTCGATTCACTTGAGTCTCCTAGGGGATGCTTCTTTGCCACAATCACCAACACCTAGATTATAACACTAAATTACTAGGTGTGTTCATTTAATTTCATGCATGCTTCACATAAGTGATTATTCATCTAATTCATTTAGCATGCTTCAAGTAGTTGTTTCATACTTAGGCTCCACATATAGTCATGCTTGCTAAGATTTATTTAACAAGTAGGCTTGTATATATCATGCTCTTTCAATTTAATCAACATGCTTGATAATTATGTAACAAGTACCATATGAGTTCCTCTAGAATTCATTGACCATTTACATGCTTAGTTTTAAAGGTGTGTGCAATGAGACTCTCTAACATATTTAGGTCCTATAATTAAATGCATGTAATTGATTGATAATTATGTAAAACAAATTTGAAACAAATCTTTATTTCTGAAAAAGTGTTAATGTAGTTTAAGAAAATAATTGGATGCAATCTAGAAGCACTTTACGACCTTGAACCTAAAAGACTCCTATTTATACATTTTAGATAATGTCATTTTCAAAACAATGCCGAATGAGATATACATGGAATTAAGACATGAAATTTTACATGAAGAAACTAGATATTTGAATGAGTATGCTTCAATTGACGGTTTATAAAAATCATTTTTCGTTTGGAAGATATGGGCTGGGGGAGATCAGATTTCCTAAACGTTTTTACTACGGTCTGAAAACAGGGTGCAACTTCAGAAATTGATTGTGACTAAAATACACATAATAATGACTTAGAAATTAATATGCAAGCTTTAGGATGTGTCAACGACCTATAAATAAATTTTGAGAATTTTATGAAATGTCTAAGTGCAGTTTTCGAAATCATTTTCAAAATGTGACACAGGATGACACATAGTTTTGTAGGGTGCATAACTTTCGAACCAAATATCATTTTCACATGAAACCAAAGCCAAAATCTTCTTAACACATTCAAGCATAACATAATTAAACTTCAGATTAAATGGAAATTATATAGCAGACCTAACACACAAAGTAACACAGGGGTTCTGTTCTGC
>JAPKLW010005017.1:11542-23074 GCA_026898455.1 Plectranthus barbatus
AATCTTATAAAGTAACAGATTTTCCTAAAGTCAAAGCGTGTATTCCCTTATTTTTCATTTATTCCTCGGTTCATATACAGGGATGAAACTTGGCATGCATAATAAACACAATGTCTAGGATTTATCATGAATTTAGGAATTATTTTTATCAAGTATCTCTATTTTTAAAACATGCATGAATCAGTTCGGTCACAGCTCTGCCACATCAACTTCTAAAAATCATATCTCTCAATGCACTTAACATTTTTGAATGAAACCACTTGGAGAATGTCCCTAACTCTTCAAGGTACGACATATAAAATTATCAGACTAAATTGAGGTTCATAAGTAGATGAAATGCATGCTGGAAACTCGGATCTGAAATCTGCCATTTCTGAATTTAAAGACTTAACATGCTAATTTGGTCACTAAGCTTTTTAAAACGATTTCCTTGGCAACAACATGACATGCACGAATTTTCAGAGGTAAATCACACTCACAAATATCATATGAACATGGGTAATCATTTATCTTATAGATTCATGGTGAACTTATCACCTCAACATACTAAATTCTTAAAGGAAAAACAGCAACACATCAACACATATAACTCATTCAATCCCTACTCAATTTCTTCCAAATTCGAAACTTAGGTCCTTGATCATACATGCAATTACACAAACATCTTAAGGACACTCAATGGAAGATAGGAAAGGGGTTACTTGAAGAGTAAAATTTCAGATTTGAAGTTCCTCTTTGGAACCGACGTTCTTGAGCTCTCCTTGCTCAAAACTTCGCGTTTCCGGCTCCTCTTAACCAAGTAGACTTCGTTTATCCTCAATTCGTGTCCTTTCCTTTCGATTTCCAGCTAGGTCAGAATTTGGATGTGAGAAATTGATAGGGCTTTTGGTATCAAAACGGAGAGGAAGGTGAGGGGATTCCGAATATGTGATTATTAAGGCTAAATGAGCAATTTGGGGTGGGGTATCGGTGGAGAGAAGGGCTGCACCTTCAATGGTGTCTTGAAGAAGAAGAGTATCTGAGAAGAAAGGGGGAGGGAGAGAGAGACGATCGGGTGAGAGAGAGGGGGAGATGAAATAAATGGGGAAAAAGAAATTTGGTAATATAAATTAGGGTAGGATATTCTATTTATTTGCTTAATTTGATATTTACTAGATTGTCCTCCCTTAAATTATAATCCATGCCTTCCATAAATTCTAGGATGGTAATTTCCTATTTTTCCTTTAATTTATAAACACTTTAATTTAATTGTTTCCTACTTTGGGTTATAAATCCCAATTTAATCAAATCATTCCATCCCAAAATAATCAATTAAATTTATAAGCATTCCAATCCAAATAAATCAAGATGGCCGAATATAAATAAATATCGGAGCCAAGAATTTCATTCCGGTATTTCCCATCGGAATTAATTCATCAATGATTGGTTGCAACATCTCCACAACATATATACATTTCCATAATCTTTCCCAAATAATTTATCACCTAAAATTGAGAATTTAAAACCCGATATACTATTCAATTAACTAGACGATCGGAAGTTGTGGGAAGGCTATTTAATTCTCTTCTCAATAATTTATTTGTAAAACGCATGCGATTTAATTAATAATCGCGAGAGGAATCATAATGTCTCACTTGGGATAATAGTAATTAATTAAATAGGATATCTCCTATTGAAATTTGTTCTTGTCAAAAAGGGTCGGATTTTCGGGGGCGTTACATCCTACCCGCCTTACAAAAATTTTCGTCCTCGAAAATTGAACGCTATTGTAGGAATAGTTCCGACTTTTACTTCCTTGTACTTTTCTTCAAATTTCTAAGCGACTCCTTTATTTGGCGTTATCGCGTCACGATCGGAGTTAGTATTCCTTTCGTACAGTTCTTCACAAGTTTTCCCTGAGGAATTGATTTAGGCTCTCCATCATCGTATTACGTAGGCCTTGCGTTATTATTCAGCGTCCTCTATCGTATCTAGCATCATATGCAACTCGCGAGATTAAGGTTGATGAAATTCATTACGCTCCTCGTACATACGTGGCAACTAAGTTGACCAATGAAGTGGGTCATCCTCTTTGACTATTTCGTGTAGTCTTCAAGGCCTCCGTTCTTTACTTCTCAAGTGTAACTCTTTTGCGGAGTTCTATACACTACTCACGGTCACTGTACCTGGTTGAGTGTTGGTTCATTATTTCTGTCGGGTCTGTGCCTCCTCCATCTCCGGTGGATTACCGAGTCACTTCGGTTTATGTTCTTCACCGTTCTAGAGCCGGGTGTATTTCTTTACTCGGCTCTTTTCTTGAGATGGTGGTCCACCTTTCTTCCATAGTGGCACTTTAGATGGTACTATACTTTCAACTGTCTGGTAAGTAATACCAGAAGTTTTCTGATTACCCTCGGGTTTATTCCTGGTTCATCCTCATTCTAGCATTATGGTTCTTACGTATTATCTAGGACTAGCATCGTCCATTCCATCATGTTCATCCTTTTGTGAACAAACAGTAGCCGTGCTGTAATTTAACTTCCTTTATATTTCTTTTGTGCTTGATCTGAGTTTGGGGCTCACCTCGGAGCTCTCACCCCAAAATATCGCGACTCAACGTTCCGCATATGGGCTTGTCTTAGCACTTGGACATGTGGGTCAGGGTCCTCCGTGCTTCTGCTATGCCACTCTGATTCAGAGTTGGGACGCGTTGCGTCACTCTTGCCAAAATCAGCAAGGTTCGACTTCTTATGCATTAGGCTGCTTTTGTGCACAGATCCGTGTCAATTCCTTGGTTCTATAGACAACCTTTGCGCTAGCGAGCATTTACGCTTTTCATCATTTATCTATAGTTTCTCGAATGTTGGCATTCACTCTTTATAACTTAGGAGGTTCGTTTGGAGATTCGCTGGTTATGTATTCCAATTGTCGCTCGTTATATCTCGACGATCGTGCTCTATCTCATTGTGTCAATGTGGCTTCTCTTGCTAATAATTAAGGTTGTTTCTTGTGATCGACATTTGCGAGTGAAATTCTTTCTTTGAAATTACTGAGGTAAGCTTGTTGGTCTTTCTTCATAATCTCTTTATCACATCCGATGTAAAGGCAGCTAATATTCATTTCTTCCTGTAGAACTAGTAAGTTCAAGGGCTCTTCGGCATGGCTTCTATTCGTTATTGTTCTTCCATACATTCTTTCGTGGTTGGACATTGCGTCGTTTAGTATGTTCCTTAATTCTAAGTAGTCGATGCTCCAAACGTGTCGTTCTCCTCGATGGTAGTACGGTCTTCTTCATGTTTCCTCCACCTTGCTTTCCGGAGCTTGAGCGGTTCTGTGCGTTCTGTGTAGATAACTAATACGTTTTAAAATGTGGATTGACATACTTGTAGGCGTTCGATATGGTTCTCGGTATCTCCTTCCTTCTTGACTCCTAGTGCTGGCTTAGTATTCTTCCTTGGCGGTTGGCTTAGTTGTAGTGATTGATGAGTCGGATTCCTAAAGTGGTTCTAGCGTGCGTTCCTAATTGGTAGGGTGGTATATGCTATCCTATTCCTATCGTATTTTGTCGGCGATGCTGAGGTTACGCGCGTGGTTGTATTGCGATTTTCCCTTTGCTCTGGATCGTGATGGCGAGGGGTTCTGTTCTTATGGTGGTGATCGTAAGCATCGTCCTTCGTGCAAGGTTCTTGTCTCTGATAGTCTCTCGTATGACGGTGGCGGTTTGCTGCAGTACGCGCGCACGGTATCCTTCGGAGTTGTCGGTTCTTTGTCGAGAACATTCGATCGTCCTGTGGTGGATTCTTGTGTGACTGCTGGTCCGGCTTGTCGTCACAATGTTGATTCTTGTTTGAGTCTTTCTTTCGTTGTTTGCAATGTGGTTGCTCATTGGTGATTGCTCGGGAACTCGTATTCATATGCGACATTGCTTTAATAGTGGATATCTTCTCTCATTCGATCTTGTATACTTCATTCACCTAGACAGGTTAAAGCGGTCGTGTTTCTTATATTCACGCAATCGAAACTTTTTGGTTCTCGGCATCGAGGTCAATTCGCTTACTTGAGATTTGCTTAAATACGACTCATACGTGTGCGTACTAATCGAGCTAAATAATTCGCGTTACTTTTCCTCGAATAACAAAAAAAAATAAAAAAAAAAATATGGTATTTCCTCGTTCTATTGAACACTATCTAATGATTAATTATCATCAATATATATCGATTTATCACGGTGCACATGCACTCATTCCCCAATATCTTCATACTTCAAATCAAATCGAATTTACATTTCAATCTGCTTTTAGCAGTACAAATTCCCACAGAATTTACCAATGATATTTCATCATTTAAATTTGTATAATATGACTCTTGGTCATACAATCAATCACAACATGAAGGTGCACATCACCTTCTAGTATATATAATACTCGTATATGCTTCTATACAATATCTTATTCATAGCGCCTAATATTCATCGTAGGCGAATTATACTTGTTAACATCTCGTATGTCGTTATTGAAGTACGTCGAATGTATTTATATAATGGAGGATTGTACAAGTCGAAGAACCTTCGAGATAATCTACTAGGAATTACGATGTCGTCTCGTATGGTTCAAGGGTTTCAAGTTTCAAATCTCATCATGATATACACGGTATTCAATTTGCGCTCATCAATTGGAGTTGAGATCATAATATCTCGTCATTGCTCTAGTTTCCTTGCCAATTATCGTACTATACTCTGATCGATCTAGTCGTGTCAAACAAGATATAATGCGTCGAGTAAGCAGAGGGTTCGCGAATTCTAGTCCATGCATTTGCATGTCATGTCGACTGCTACGCTGCGCCTTGGTTAGAATACTTTCGTATTGACCGAATTAGATTGCATTGGTCGATATAGGCGCTTTACAATTTCCTTCCTTGAGTCTCCCTTCTATGTCGTTCGAATGTGGGACGTCGATCGAATCGGTTATGTCAGATGATGTTCTCATACATCGGTTGGAGTTCTTGCATTGATAGGGGTTTCTTGTGTTGATCAAGATATGGGTCACCTTGACTCGCTTCAGAAGTTTGTGTTGATCGAGGTAGCCGGCATTGGCCGTAATGAAGTCACACCTTGAAAATGAATTTCACAAAGGTCAAGATAAGTGGCTTTGAGCGATGTCATCTATGTCGATCGATATTCTTTAGTGTTGTTCTGAGATTGTAGTTGAGGTGCGTAGTTCCGGCTTCGATTCTTTATGATGTATCTCGATTGAGTCGGATATTTTCTCGTACCATAGTTCGCAAAATGTTGTATAATTAGCTATCGTTCATTTTTGATGTTTAGCAATTCTCGCTTCGCCTATATTTCATTCTTCCTATTTCGCGAAGGATCTCGTAAACTTGCACATTCGATGTAGATATGGTGTTGCACTCTCATGACATTATTGGTCTTTCATCCGCATTTAGTGTAATTTACCCAGGCCGCATCAAGTGAATTTAGCGAGTGTACGATTTCATTTTGATTCCTTCCTCGTGTCGACCCATTTCTATTCATGTTGGTCGATTTGTGGGTTCACGTCGGTTAACACCTTTCTCCCGTCAACTAAAATAGAGAGGTCGCCAATTACTCCCGAGATTTTTATTCACGTCGATCAGTATGCTTAATCTCGATTGATACCTACGCGTCAGTCAATTTATATTGTGCGTCGACCAAATAGAGCGCAAGCATGTTTAGCCATCTCTATACTTAGCCAAATTCTCAGCTCCGAATTCGAATAATATATTTCCATTGACTTCAAAGCTTAATTACCGCTGTTAGGAAAATACATAAGGAGTTTCGGTGCTAAAATATTTAATTGTTACTTATGCACGGTGCTCGGACATGAATTGAAATTCATGGTTACAACGATTACGCTCGACGAAAGGATGGTTAGCACTAGGTTAGGATTGCGAAGCTAATCCTACATCAAAAGATGTTACTCTTCCTTTCCTCAAGGGTGGATTACTTCGTGCTCTTGATCCCATGCCGTATACTTGCATATGTGTAGCCTCGCGTGCTTGTTTGCATTTATATTGGAAGAGTTATATATATATGGATCACACTATCTTGAAAATAATTAACTTTAATTGTCACGATTTGATCACCTATCACTTGCTCAAGACCTTAGGTGTCGAGTATTAAGTCCGTTGATCCATATTTCAACCAATTAGGCTTGCTTAGCTTCGTTCCGGCCGAACCGCGGCCTGCTAGTGAACCGCGGCGCTGACCGCGGCATTTAGCCTGTTTTTCAGCTCTCTGTCGCCGCCCGCGGTGCTTCTGTCGCCGCCCGCGGTGGCCGACCGCGGCAATTTGCCTTGGTTTTGACTCTCTGTCGCCGCCCGCGGTGCCGACCGCGGCCTGACGCGGCGAACTGCCTTGTTTCAGCTTCTCTGTCGCCGCACGCTGTACTGGGCGGCTACGGCTTGTCTTTCTCGTCTCAACACCTCCTACACCTTGTTCCTCTTACTCCTTTCATCCCGACACGATTAGTTAGGAGATCATTAGGTATGGAAAGATGTTTCACTATGGCCCATGAAATTCTAAACACGAGAGAACGAGTAAAGTCACCGCTTTAGTGTAGTCAAAATCATCAACCCACATTCTAAGGTCATGACAATTCTATCAAAAGATGATTTCTGCGGAATTAAACATAATGCTCACACACGTGAATATCCCGAATACAATATGTAATTAATGCAATAATGCTCGGACGCGATTTGAAATGCCAAACAACATCTGATATCCATAACAATCTTATCAAACATGATTCGCTCAAGGTCTACACAAGGTAATCAAATCCGGAATAAATCACAAGAACAAAATAATTAAATTAAAGGTTTCAAGTTTTGTTTCCAATAGTCTCATCCCAAGTCAAGGACGTGGTGCCGTAGTTGAATTGGCACTTTCAACTCTCCCGGAGCCTCTTGCTCGGTTCCTTGCCCTTCTTGACATTTTGGTAACCCTTGGGGGTGGTCTCCCACGGATCCCTTCCGTAATGAAGGTGACTACATTCTCCTCGTAGCCTTGTGGTAACTTGGGGCCTTCACCATATGGCCCCGGTGGTGGCTTTCTGAATTGCGCATCTCGCAATCCAACCTCATCCAACCAACCGTTAGCATCAGCCTCCACCAAGTTTTCTTCTACATTAATCCTTAGGTATTCACTTGCTCGATCCCACGCCCATGCTTGCCATTCCGTGGGTAGGATTTCCATTAGCCTTAGGATGGCTTGGGCGTCATTGATCCCGTATTTTGTCGCCCACATCCAATCGCCGTGGAACCAAGCTACCATGGTGAATACATCCGTCGCTACTTTGTATTCCAAGTAGAAGAACTCGTTTAGTGCGCGTTGTCGATACTCCTCTTCCTGAATTCTCCTGCTTAGAACGTTCCTAAACATGGCTGCAATGAAAAAAAGTTTCTCTCGAGGTTAGTCCATCGCATAATATAACAAGTAATTAGTATGAATATGCAAGATATATAAGGTATGGGTGTTTCACCCGATGTAATGGTTTCCATTACAATTGTAATTATACATTATGATTTTCCGGTCGACAAGTTCACGAAATTCTTTCGTGTTATAGCCTACTTATTAATTTATAACCTATGGTTATCCAATATCTACCCATAATAGTACTATTCTAATCATTATCTATCACTACTCAATTAATCATCAATCCATCAAAATTTTCAAGTATCAACCAATCATCAAATATAACATTTATTCTCATGCATTTAGCATATGCTCATAAATATTCTCATTTGGGTTTCTCGTATCTCATCATGCATAATATTCATTCAAGTAATTCGATCAATACATACATGCAATGCATATTATCACTTTTCCCGATCTTCATTTCACATCATACATTACGCTCGTTTATCTCATTGAGCTCGACTCATTATTTTCATGAATTCATTCAATTAATTTTGCCTCATCATGCTTCAAAATTAATAACATATCTCATGCTTTTCATAAATTCTCATCATATACTTATCAATATCCGGATATCATGCCTCATAGGCTATCACAATCATCATGCTTTCATACTTTTCTCATGCTATACATTCCACTTCATAATAAATATTTAATTCACTGTATGCTCTCTTATAAATTTTAAAAGTTCAACATTTTCGAGAGCGTACCTTTGTAACAGTGACGGTGTGGGGCGTTGTGGGGATGTCGGACTTATCATAACCAATATCCCAAGTATTCATAGAAGAAAGCTCAAGAAGCCAAATAGTTTAAATATAGCATTACCGGTAGCACAAAGCAAACCTCGAATGCATTTAAGAATTTTATTTCAAATAGGCATGCTAGTATTTCAAATGAAGAATTGGGATTCAAAGGTATTCGAAACGGTTCCAAATGAATACATGATTTGAATTTTGACTCGCTAAGATTTCAAATGAAGGATCACATTTACAAAAGATTAAGCATGCTTTCAAATAATAGCATGATTTGGAAACTAGACATGACATTGAAGCAACACTTTCCTCACGGAATACAAAATAGGTTCGAATATACAAGTGATAGCATGCTTGGCCAAAAAGTAAGTTTCAATCAAAGTGTAACAATAAACAGGGTTCAATTTACGTGATGGATTAAGGAAGCAAATTCGTAGGCAAAAGAGTCAAGTGAATATGGTTTACAAATAGATATGCCTACTTTGAGAAGTCAAATCAACAACAAATGATAATAAGTCATAATCAAGTATGGTTGGAAAAGGGGAGACAATTCGGTAATTAAGAACAATTGAAGAAGGTTAATTACATAGGCTCAATCAATAGAAGACGAATTACAACAAAGAGATGCAATACAATTGTGCATGCTTAAGTGAGAAATTAAATTGACACTCAAGAGATAAAGATAGAGGAATAATTTTGCATGCTTGATCAAGGAAGACGATTTACGACAAGGAGGATGTGGTACAATTATGCACACTTTGAATGAAAGGAAGTATGCTAACAATCAAGAACAAATAAAGAGGAGACACAAGTATGCATGCTTGTTTTTCGAAATTATTCCAAGTAGAGATCAATGGTCAACGAAACTTGAAATAGCAATAGGCATGCTTCTTCATGAATGACAAGTATACAATCACGAAATCAAATGAAGGTCAAGGAAAATGAGCATGCTTGGTTCAACAATTTACTCCAAGAAAAGACAAGTAACAAATAAGCATGGAATAGCAAGTAGGCATGTAATCGAATTGGGAACCTCGAGTACGATGAGGTTCCGGTACAGAGCCATTAAACCTACGCTCTGATACCACCTTCTGTCACGCCCCCAAACCGGGCCTATGCGACAGTCCCACGTGCGGACAATGCACGCTAAGGGTTTTGAACAATTTAAGAATGCTTTGACATTAATGAAGTAGAAATAGCTTTGAAATTATTCGAGTTCAACATAGATGAGGTATTAAAATGACGGAAGCGATTTGAGAAGAGTAATTTTATAAGCTTTAAATATGCTTCATTGGATTTAAAGTGAATATATCATAACATGAATAAAAGTTGAAGCATAACGAGATCAAAATGAATTACTCATTAATATGCGTGGAGAACAATAATACAAGTTTGCAAGAAAGGAAGTCAATTGGGTCTATGTATGAAGACATAGCCCACAGCTCATGTACCGGAGTAATAGTAAAGACCACGAATAGCATGCTAGGTAAATATTCAACTCGATAGGGAATCCAAACAACAATAGATATAATGGAAAACCATTCAACTCAACTCAATCAATATTTAGAAGGGATTTCAAAAGAGACATGCCTCAAAGTATCAAATAAGAATGCCAATGTATAAGAAAGCCTCGAAACAACTTTACACTCTCAATAGGTCCACACAATTATCTTCACGACCATCCCCTTTGTCACAACGCCACCGCCACCTCGTCACCTGTTACCTGCATGTGGGGAAAAACACACACAGGGGCTGAGTACTCCGCGTACCCAGTGTTCACGGTGTCCCGAAAACAGAATACATATATATTATGGAAAGCACCGTATCACACATGCATATCACAAGGGTTTTATTGAAAAGGACTTGTGAATGCACAAAACGTTTTACCTCACAAGGGCATGCCCACTCATTTTATGGCACCATACAATCGTCATCCCATCATTCACATCACCAACAGTTCATCATATCATCATATAATTCACATAAGGGTAGGATGGGAGTGGCCGCTTGCCATCCACCCGGTAAAGGAATCAAGGTCCTTACCAACCGGTAGTCTTATTACTATCCGGGCTAATGCATTAGACTTACAATACCACGGGGGTAGCTAATCCCCGATCCAGCACATCTCCAATATCATTCATAATCATCACCAACATCAACAACATCAATTATCAATTGCAAAGGTGCCAAAACAGTTATACGGTGCTCCATAGTTTAAAACAAAAACACTTTTATTTTATTTGAAAACATTTGCGAAAACTCATTTGTAGGATAAAGTAGTGCCCACCTTAATTCTGATGGAGTGTTCGATTCACTTGAGTCTCCTAGGGGATGCTTCTTTGCCACAATCACCAACACCTAGATTATAACACTAAATTACTAGGTGTGTTCATTTAATTTCATGCATGCTTCACATAAGTGATTATTCATCTAATTCATTTAGCATGCTTCAAGTAGTTGTTTCATACTTAGGCTCCACATATAGTCATGCTTGCTAAGATTTATTTAACAAGTAGGCTTGTATATATCATGCTCTTTCAATTTAATCAACATGCTTGATAATTATGTAACAAGTACCATATGAGTTCCTCTAGAATTCATTGACCATTTACATGCTTAGTTTTAAAGGTGTGTGCAATGAGACTCTCTAACATATTTAGGTCCTATAATTAAATGCATGTAATTGATTGATAATTATGTAAAACAAATTTGAAACAAATCTTTATTTCTGAAAAAGTGTTAATGTAGTTTAAGAAAATAATTGGATGCAATCTAGAAGCACTTTACGACCTTGAACCTAAAAGACTCCTATTTATACATTTTAGATAATGTCATTTTCAAAACAATGCCGAATGAGATATACATGGAATTAAGACATGAAATTTTACATGAAGAAACTAGATATTTGAATGAGTATGCTTCAATTGACGGTTTATAAAAATCATTTTTCGTTTGGAAGATATGGGCTGGGGGAGATCAGATTTCCTAAACGTTTTTACTACGGTCTGAAAACAGGGTGCAACTTCAGAAATTGATTGTGACTAAAATACACATAATAATGACTTAGAAATTAATATGCAAGCTTTAGGATGTGTCAACGACCTATAAATAAATTTTGAGAATTTTATGAAATGTCTAAGTGCAGTTTTCGAAATCATTTTCAAAATGTGACACAGGATGACACATAGTTTTGTAGGGTGCATAACTTTCGAACCAAATATCATTTTCACATGAAACCAAAGCCAAAATCTTCTTAACACATTCAAGCATAACATAATTAAACTTCAGATTAAATGGAAATTATATAGCAGACCTAACACACAAAGTAACACAGGGGTTCTGTTCTGC